>VMDO01012031.1:0-63970 GCA_007922755.1 Pedetes capensis | reverse complement strand
GTCATATTAACTGGCCTTCCTTGTAGGCGTATGGATATTATTCTATCACTGACAACATTGTATTTCATGACAGATCTTGAAATGTCTTTTTTGATGATGAATGCAACCCCATTTCTCTTTAGTTTATCATTCCCAGCATAGTAGACCATATGATTGTCTGACTCAAAATGGCCTATGGCAGTCCATTTTAGCTCACTGATGCCTAGAATGTCAATGTTTATGCGCTCCATTTCTCTTTTAACAATTTCTAATTTGCCTAGATTCATACTATGTACATTCCATGTTCCAATTATTAATGGATGTTTACAGTTGCTTCTCCTCATTTTGAGTCATGTCACATCAGCAAGTTGAGCACCCTGGGCTTTTACTCCATTTCCGTCATCATGGTAGACTCTACGTGAAGGAGGCAACTCTTCCCCAGTAGTCTTTTGAGTGCCCTCCAACCTGGGGGCCTCATTTTCCGGCACTATATCTGACAGTGTTTCTTTGCTATCCATAGGGTTTTCAATGGCTAGTTGTTTCAGGAGTGGCTCGCCAGGTCCTACTCCCTAGCAAATTTGTTACTGTCCTAGAAATATATGATTTGAATTAATGGGTTAATTTTAATATCACAATGCACTAAGACTATAGAAAAAGATTGGAATCCTCACGAATTTATCCTGGAAAATCGCTCAGAAAATGTGGGTTTTTACTCACTTCATGAGGAGTTGATGGTGTTAAATGTTAAATCAGAAATCTAGGTTTTAGTTTCATTCTGCCAGGTATAGTTTGGTGATAGTATTTCTGTGTCTAATTTTTACATCATAAAATGAAGACATTAAGATCCATCTCTCAGAGTTATACTGAGAGTAAAATAAGGTGTGTAAATGAAAGTACTTAGTAAATGATAAAGCATTATGTTGTTGTTGTTGTTGTTGTTGTTAGGTGCCGTTGAGTCATAGCAACCCTACATACAACAGGTGAAACAGTATTGTCAGTGCTTCTCTGCTATTCATAGGGTTTTCAATGGCTGATTGTTTTTTGGGAGTGGGTTGATGTGTCCTTTTCCTAAGCCTACAGCACCTGGTGTTCTCAGGCAGTCTCCCATCCAAATACTAACCAGGCCTGACCTTGCTTAGCTTCCAATATCTGGTAAGATCAGGCGCCACAGTGGTATGGCTGCAGGCAAAGCATTATACAAATAAGTTATTCTTTAAATCTATTTATCTGTAAAATAGAGATGTCTTCATTGGCAATGGTATTTAAAAGATATGAGAAAATGTATGAATATGGTTCCATGGAATGATGCAATATTTACATTAAGAAGTTTTCAAATTTTATTTACTGGCTAAAAATCATAGTTAATGCTATTGCAAAATAAATATACTATTCATGAGTTGACTATGGTTTTTATATATCTGACTCAGAGGATAGGACAGAAAAGCACCACTTCATGGTAGGAAGTCTGACTTAGCTGAACCTGTAAAGTGCTGGGAATTAAGTGATTTGAAGATTCAAGGTATAAGCTGTTCTCCCTTCTAAGCACAGTGCATTATTATAAACAGATATTTCACCTGTGGGCTTCCTCTCACCATAAAACTCTGAACTGGTGTAACTTTCCCTTAAGCATTTCTGTTTTTCCCTCTGATATATCTTGACCGCCTGCAGCCATACCACTGTGGTCTCTGATCCTGTTAGATCTCAGAAGCTAAGCAGGGTCAGGCCTGGTTAGTACTTGGATGGGAGACCACCTGGAACACCAGGTGCTGTAGTCTTGGGAGAAGGACCCAGCAGACACTTCCAAAAAGCAATCAACCATTGAAAACCCTATGAATAGCAGAGAAGCACTGACAATAGTGTTTCGCCTGCTGTATGTAGGGTCGCTATGAGTTGGACATCGACTCAGTGGCACCAAACAACAACAGCAATGTGATAAACATACACAGCATTTTCTTGTCACGGCTGTCCAAGTGCTCTGTAGAGAAGTATGATTCCCTGCTATCCTCTGTGACTCAGTCTTAGGAGAAGTACTCCAGCAGACACGGAGCGACCCGCTGAAGGAATCAGAGTTCTTTCTTCTCAGTGCACTGCGAAGGCTGTGGGTGAAGCACAAAAGTGTCATCAGTAAGAGTGTTTAGGCACACAATGCAAGGAGTCTTTCACTGTGTGTGTCCCTTCCATTCTGGAGAGCTCTTGGCTTTCTTGCAAGAAGAAACCCCTGACATTCCCCACAGACACCAACACTGAGCCAAACGTTACAGAAGAGAACATTCCAGTGCTCTTCCTCGCTTCTGTAATGGAGGCACTGAAAGTATAAAGTGAAATCTCAGAGCACTATCACTTGCTCTCTTTCACTAGCAAATCCAAGAGCCCAGAAGGAGAGGCCTGGCACTGGCCAGTTGGTTCTTCTCTCTCTCTGACTGTCCCAGCCCCCTGGATCTAAAATTACTGCGAGTTGACTTTCTGAAACATCTGTAGGAAGATAGCATGGTTCCCTTCATGGAGTAGGAAGCCAATAAGCTATCAGTTCAAGTTCCGAAAAATAAGGAGATATTCTGTGGTCAGACAAATGTAAGAAATGCTGACTATATCCCCAGTGTAGATACTCAAAAGCACATGAACATATCTAAGGCTATAGAATAAAATATTTGAACTTGACTTTCCCAAAGTTATGACTTTGCTGTTAGGTGCGGTCGAGTAGTGTCCAATTAATTCATAGCGACCCCATGTACAACAGGCAAAACCCTATTGTCAGTGCTTCTCTGCTGTTCATAGGGTTTTCAATGGCTGATTGTTTTGGGAATGGGCTGCTGAGTTCTTCTCCTAAGCCTACAGCACCTGGTATTCCCAGGTGATCTCCCATCCAAGTACTAACCAGATTCCGAGATCTGATGGGATCAGATGCCACAGTGGTACAGCTGCAGGCCTTATATGGCTTTAGAACTGTTTTATTTAGTCATACTCATTAGCATCTTGAATACCTCTTATTCCCAGTAGTAGGAAAATGCTAGTCAAGAAGTCTCAGCAAGTAAATACTCTGATGGAGGGCTGAAGTCCATGCCTCAGGTGAAAGAAAAGTAGAACATGGGTTAGATAAACTTTGTAAGTAGAGAACACATGTTTACCATCCCTAGGTGTCTTTTAAACAGCCCATTCCTTATTAAATTGAAGTTTTGCAGGGGAAAGGGTTTGAAATAGGCAAACAGCATTTGAGTCCATCCAGTAAAGCTCTATTTCCAAAATTAATTCTTAAAAAATCTTTCTTTTTCATTAGAATGGATAGATCTCATGGGAAAATCCCTTGAACATGTTGAGATTCAGTCTTTCTCTCCTTCACTGCCCTTTTGCCTTTCTTTATAAAGAATGAGTGTGGGTTTGATTTATAACTTTCATAGTTTATGTTTGATGGGACCCTATGGATACCTGCTAGCCAAGAGAAAGAGTAATCACTAGTAGTTTTAACTGTAAGCACAGAAATATTCTTTCCTTCAAACTTTCCATTGCTCTGTGATCGTGAGCCATACCTTTAATAGAACCTTCCTAATAAGTGCTAAGATTGTATTTTCTTTCCACAGGCTTTCCAAAATATTTTTTCTTCCTATTCACACAATAGCCAGGGAAATGCCGGGTAGTACGATCAGCTTCGCTCATCATAGATATCATTTTATACCTCCTCGAAGGAGCATCCCTCAACCCACTTTCTTCTCATCTAGTAACTCTTTCTCCCAGCATCTCTTCAGAATTTACTCAGAATTGATTTGATTGATAGTGCCACAATGCTTTGCAACTGGCCTTGGTCCATCCTTCTGTGTGTTCTCCCTGCCAAGTAGACTCTAAAGTCCTTTAGAGGCAAGTACGATCCACTTAATTCTTTCATATTATCTTCAAAGTCTCACATGCAGAGTTCTGTTCAGAGTAGGCATTTGTTTATTTGAGTTGACTGAAGAATGATTCACAGACTGAATGTGAGGGTATCTACTCATCTCCTGGGTTTTATATTGATATCGTCAGAACATGAACATTGGAGCCTCCCTCTCCTGAGTTTGGATCCCAGACCAAAAACATCAGTGATCTTTATGTTCTTTCATAGGTTACTTATCTTCTCTAAGCTCCCATTTTTTCACATACATAATGGAGATACTGTATCTGCCTCTTCCTAAAGAAATAAATGAGGAGTAGAAGTTTAGGTTCTGGTATCAGAAAGTTTTGTGTACATAGCGTCGCTATAAGTCAGATCTGACTTGATGGCACCCAATGACGACAACAACAACAGCAACAACAACATTTATATAAGTTTTAAATTTTATCTCTACTTCTTGCTACATCATGTTGAGCAATTAGTTAACCTCTCTGAGCTTCCTTCCCTCATCTGTGGGTTAAGGTCCATAATATGATTTATCCCATGGTATTATTTGGGTTAGATGAATTAACACATGGAAAACATACAATGGTACCTGATATGTAGCAAGCACATAACTAATGTTAACTGTAACTATGGAAATCTACCTAGTATAATGGACACCAGAGAGTCAAATAAACTTTAATTCTTTATACTGTGCATTCCTACCTTTCAAACTATAGTCATGGCAGGTACAGTTTATAGATCTCTTGGCTAAAGGGATTTAATGTAGAATGCTCATTGCATGAATGGTATTCTGATTGTTTTATCTATTTTATATGGCACCAAAAACTTTGGAAGGAAAGACTTTCTTAGGAAGATAAAAAATTATCTGGATTTTAAAAAGCTTGTGTTTTTCAAAGTGTAGGTTGAAGACATTCTTTATTGAACACAGGCATTTTGTGTTATGTCGATTTCCTCAGGATATGAATCAGAGAGAAAGAAGTGAAGTCTTGTCTCAAGAAGAAAGAGGAAGCCTGGCAGAGGATTTTTCACTGGTAAGGCAATTTACACACTTGTCCTTTTCACAGTGAGTCATGTCTGTGATACATTTCATAGCAATGTCCATGAGTTTCCAAATCTGGAATTACACATACCAGCCAAATAAGGGAGAGAGAAGAAAACAGCCTTGAAATCCACCTAGTTACCATTCAAAGGGTTCTAGAAGTGCAACTTCAAGAAAATGACTATTGTAGAACCCCATTTTCAACCATAGCTTTGGATGCATTGAGAGAGAAAATCAGCTAATTCCTTTCAAAATGTCTTCAGCACAGGAATTTGACAGCATTATTAAACAACCAGCTTTAGTATTTCAGAAAAAAATAAATGTTTTCTGAGTCTCTTCACTAAATCCTTTTTATTTTTTAATTTTGAAAAAATTGGCTTTTCCTATGACTTGAAGCTAACTTTTCTGTTTTTCTGTGCTATCACATTGGCTGATCTAAGCTTGCCATAAAATGATACTATAAACTTTTTAAAAAATTATTAAAGACTGGCTGGGATTTAGCTCAGTTGGTAGAAAGCTGCTCTGCAGTCTCTGAGGTCCTGAGTTCAATTCCCAGCACCACAAAAATGGGAGAAGGACGTGGCAACCCACTCCCAAGGCAATCCTGAAACAATCTGCCATTGAAAACCCTATGAGGGTCACTATGAGTCGGATACGACTCAACGGCACCTAACAACAACAAATTAAAGACTAATTGAATTTTTTCTAATAAAGCAATCCCAACTCATTTGAAAGGTTCTCTTATTTCCAGTTTGTCCAGACTTCAGGCCATTTGAAAGTCATTTGAAAGTATATTGCCCCAAAAGTGCTACTATTCTAAAGGTGTTCCCCAGCTATTCTAATAACAGAACTGAAAACACTAACATTTTTCTACATTCACTTGGGGTTCCCTAGGACTTTCACCACTCAGTACGGTATAGGTGCTTAAAATGTTAACTAAATGGATAAATGTGGCCTCTTATGAGTATAACTTTTGTTTTTTTTATACCTCAGTAATTTTTATTAGTAATTTTAGTGTGCAACTTAGTGGGTTTCAGTATGACCTTTCCACGCGTGCATGTCATTGTACATTGCTCATGTTCACTTCCTTCATTACTCTCTCATGACCCCTTTCCCTACCCCTTCCTTCCCACCAATAGTCCCCTTTCTACTTGCATGCCTTGTGTGTAGAGATAGATAGATAGATAGATAGATAGATAGATAGATAGATAGATAGACAGACAGACAGACAGACAGACCCACCTACCCACCCACCCACCCACCCACCTATATCCAGATTTTCTCTTATGGGCAAAACATGGAATATTTCCCTTACTTTCCCCTATTACCATTTCTTATTACTCCTACCCCTTCTCTTTAGTCTCTTTGCTCTCTCTACTATGACTTTCATGCCTTATATATGTTAATATTGAATATATACCAAAATCTTACATTCACATACAAGAGAAAAAAACTTGATATTTGTCTTCCTGGGTATGGCTTATTTTGCTTAAAATGATGATGTCTAGTTCCATTCATTTTCCAGAAAATGCTATAATTTTTTCCTTCTTTATGGCTGAATAAAATTCCATGGTGTACATACACATTCCATGGTGTACATAAAATTCCATGGGGTACCATATTTTCTTTATCCACTCATCTGTTGATGGGCACCTAGGTTGATTCCGTATCTTGGCTGTTGTGAATAGTGCTGCAATAAACATGGATGAGCAGGTATCCATATGATATATTGACTTCCATTCCTTTGGGTGCATACCAAGGAGTGGTATAGCTGGATCATATGGTAATTCTATTTTTAGTGTTTTGAGGAACCTCCACATTGATTTCCATAGTGGCTGCACAGCCTGCATTCCCATTAGCAGTGCACAAAGATTCCTTTCTCCTCAAATCCTCACCAGCATTTGTTGATTGTTTTGTTGATGCTGCCCATTCTGACTGGGCTAAGATGGTATCTTAATGTAGCTGTGATTTGCATTTCCCTGATGGTTAAGGATGTTGGATATTTTTGCATCTGATTACTAGCCACTTGTATTTCTTCTTTTGAGAACCCTCTTCAGCTTATTTGCCCATTTTTCCATTACACATTTTGCTTTTTTTATGTTTAATTTTTTGATAAAAATCCACATACACAAATCAGTGGCTTTTCTATATACCAGTAACAACCAGAAAGAGAAAGAATCAGGAAAACAATCCCATTCACAATAGCTTCAAAAAGAATAAAATACTTAGGAATAAACCTAACCAAGGAGGCAAAAGACTTCTACAATGAAAACTTAAAATGTTGAAAAATGAAATTGAAGAAGACATCAGAAGGTGGAAAGCTTTCCCATGCTCATGGATCAGAAGAATTAATATTGTGAAAATGGCTATATCACCAAAAACAATGTACAGATTCAGTATCCCTTTCAAAGCTCCAATGACAGAAATAGAAAAAACAATTCTAAAATTTATATGGAGGTACAAAAGACCTCAAATTATTAAAGAAATCCTGATCAGAAAGAACAATGCAGGGGGCATCACAATTCCTGATTTGAAATTATACTACAGAGCCATAGTAACAAAAACTGCATGGCACTAGCACAAAAACAGACATGTAAACCAATGGAACAAAATAGAGGATCCAGAAATAAATGCATGAATCTACAGCTATCTGATGTTTGACAAAGGTGCTAAAAATAAAAGTTGGAGAAAAGACAGCCTCTTCAACAAATGGTGCTAGGAGTACTGGATATCCTCATGTAGAAGCCTAAAACTAGATATTCTTTCTCACCTTGTACAAAAATCTGTTCAAAGTGAATCAAAGACCTTAATGTAAGACTTGAAACTTTCAAACTGGTAGAGGAAAACACAGGAAAAACACTTCAAGACATAGGCATAGGCCAGGACTTTTTGAATAGGACCCAATAGCTCAGGAAACGATAGCAAGAATTGACAAATAGGATTGCATGAAATCCAAAAGCTTTCGCACAGCAAAGAGCACAATTACTTGTACAACTTTTAATTGTTGTTGTTGTTGTTAGGTGCTGTTGAGTCACTATCTGACTCATAGCGACCCTCATAGGGTTTTCAATGGCTGACCATTTCAGGATTGCCTTGGGAGTGGATTGCCAGGTCCTTCTCCCATTTTTGCGGTGCTGGGAATTGAACTCAGGACCTCAGAGACTGCAGCGCAGCACTCTACCAACTGAGCTAAATCCCAGCCCACAACTTTTAATGCTTTCTGTAAAACTCTAACTTCCACAAAAAGTCCTGTCTGAAATGGTCTTATTTTTACTTGCACCTGTCAACCAAAATCTTACCTTTGGCTATAAAGTCAGTCTATGTCAGAGTGGACACTACAACTTGGCCTCCAATTCTTTGTCACATAATTTTATTGACTTAACTGGAACATTTGCTAAATGGACCTGCTAGTGTTTTGAAAGTGTAGACCTCAAAACTCACCCTCATATTCAGATAATCTAGAGGATATACCAGTCTCAGCACATCTTTGTTCTGAAAGGCTATCTAAACATCATACTATTTTTTAATTCCAAAATGCAATTTGTTCATAATTAGCTTTTATTCTTTTCTGATTTTGAACTCAAATTCTCGTTGTCTTTCTGTAAGCTTATCATTTTTTTAACATGGTATCTCTACATTTTGTTCTGAATACAAAATGTTAATATTACATGATTGGGTGCTTTTAAACTTTATCACCAAGGTGTAGGACATTTTAGTGCCTTGACTTAATGATGGCTTCACTGAAGTTCAAAGTCAGCTAAAGACAGGTATTAATTGGTCAGGGAAACATGTTCTCTTCCACTGAGTTCCTTAAGGCAGGAACTATGTCAGAAATTTATAATCTCCATCCTCTAATCCAGGATGTGGTATTTAGCAGATACGTATTTATCACAGAGAATTAACATCTACAAGAAAAAAATCCAAGGAGCAGGTACCATGGCATACGCTTGTAATTCCAGTGGATCAGGAGCCTGAGGCAGAAGGATTGCTGGTTTGAGGCCAGATCCCTGTGCAACTTAGTAAGACTCTGCCTCAAGTTAGAAAAATTATAATGAGGCTGATAATGAAACTCAGTGATAGAGCCCTTGCCTAGCATGTGTGAGACCCTGGATTCAACCCCCTAGTACAAGGGAGCTGGGGGGAGAGAGAAAGAGAAAGTAAGAAAGATGAAAGAGAGAGGAGGGAGAGGGAAAGAAAGAAAGGAATGAAAGAAGGAAAGAAAGGAAAAGAAAAAAAAAGGAAAGTAAGGGAGAAACTCAAAGAATCTGAGACATAGTTATAGCTTTGGCTGTAATAATGTGACTTTAGATAGGTCACTGAGCTTATGCAATGTCATCTATAAGATGAGCCTACTGTCTACCTTTCACAAACTAATGGGAATGTAAAATTCCCAGGAAATTAGGCCTTAAGGAATTCTTGTTCTAGACTTCATGAAGTTCTAGTCTTTAAATAGATAACTTACTGATGGTTTTGTGTAAACAATCGAAGCAAAGAACCTCTTGGTAACCCACTCGTGGGTAAATATTTTTAATTAGTAATTTTTTTTTCTTTTGACAAATTCCTATAACTCTAAGTTTCTCTCCCTTTAATTTACATTCCATCATGGTCATCTTTCCTGTTAAAATGGAATTGTCAACTTGAAAATATGTTGAGAAATGATTTGTTACGATCTGGGTTCATAAATCTCAAAAAGAAGAGCCTAGAGCCAAGCAACTCAGAGCATTGTGAAATCAGTTAAATTAGACTTCTGGAATATGTGAGCACTACTTTCTCATTAATCTGAGGCAGAACGCCCCAAAAGACTATTTCACAAAGGTTAGTGCAAGAAGAGGAATCATTGTTGGGTGCCAGATGACGTAGCAAATTTATTGCATTCGTCCAGGAAGGAAGTTTGTACTTAAGTTTGTACTTAAGTCATGGTAACTTTGCCAAGAAACAATTTTGCTACATCAATGGCCCACAAACCAGAATGGGCATCAGAACCTGGAGGGTTTATGAAATCACCAATGGCTGAGCCCTACCCTCAAAATCTCTGATTAAGTTGGGGGGAGGTGGATCCCAACCATTGGCCATTATGACAAGTTCCAGGGGGCACGAAGACTGCAGAGATGGGGATCACACATTGAGAACAGTGCGACTTGATTTTTCTTGAGGTTGCCAAAGCTGGCAAAAATAAATACCTCATGGTCTGTCTTCTTTGAGACTACTTTAATGAAAAGGGACTCATCTAAGCTATCAGTGGCACAAACCACAGGCAGACGTCCATGGGTCAGAATGTCTGTACAGAGCTACAGGGAGTACTAGAAAAAGAAAACCAGTGGTGTTGAGTTTTTAAGTCAATCTCTTAGCTTCTTCATGACTTTGTGTAACACATTAATGTGGTAGGTTCTTCGTGCATCCTTAAGTCATTTGAAAGTGTATTGCCTGAATCTTAAAAACAAAAGAGGAAGACATCATTTTTGGTCAGGTGATCATTCTAAGTTGTCATCTCTTTCCCCTAGTGGACATGAACTCAACTCTCCTGCCCTCTTGTTTTATGTTTAATTAAATATGAGACAACAATACTCTCTATGTATTAAGTTTATAAGGTGGGCTGGGGTTTAGCTTAGTTGGTAGAGTGCCGCTCTGTGCTCTCTGAGGCCCTGGGTTCAATCCCCAGCACCACAAAAATGGGAGAAGGACCTGGAAGCCTACTCCTGAGAACAATCCCAAAACAATCCACCATTGAAAACCCTATGAATAGCAGAGAAGCACTGACATAGTGCCAGGCATGGTACAGGGTCAGAGAGTGTTTCATTCCGTTGTACACTGGGTCACTATGAGTCGGACATGATGTGATGGCACCTAACAACAACAACAACAACATATAGTAAGGTTTTTAAATGAGTTCTTATTTTGTATAGGTACAATTCCATCAGGTTCTTTCCTTGGAAGCCCATTTCACTGAGTCCAATTCAGCTCAATGACCACTGAGTGACTTTGTATACCAAGTACTACTCAAGATGCTTAGGCAAGGATGTGGCCCAGACAGATACCGATCCTTGGTGTAGAACTTACATTCTAGCAGAGGGAGACAGGCAGCAACACATAAATCAATATACTGTATTCCTGGTAGTGGATGCTGTGAAGAAAAGGAAGTTTGAGTGATGAGGTTCAAAACTACAGGGGCTGGCAGAGGAGGGTTGTGTGCTTGCAGTGTTATGTAGGGGACATTTGAGAGAAGACCTGAGGGAGGAGAGACTATAAGTATTTACCTGAAGAAGAGTGTCACAGGTAGAGAGAATAGCATGTACAAGGACCAAAGACAGACATGTGCCTCGTACATTAAGGACCAGCATAGAGGCCAATGTGGCCGAAGAAAAGGGTATAAAAGGAAAGTTACAGGTCAAAGAGAGAACAGAGAGGCAAGGTCAAGACCATGGGGGCTTTTGAAGTCTCTGCAAAAAGACTTTGGCTTCCATATGAGTAAAATTGGAGTCACTACAAGGTGCTGAGGAAGAGCTGACTTCTTGAAAAGACCATTGGGACATCGTGTCGAGACTAGACTGTGAAGGGCAGAGACAGAAGCAAAGAAACCCATTGGGAGACCATGCCAGTAACCATAGCAACAGGTGATGCAGCTCAAGCCATGGGCTGGTCAGTGGAGGCTGTAAAACATTGTCTGGTTCTGAATATATGTTGACAGTACCATTAACAGGATGACAGAGGGGATGTAGAGTATGAGGGGAAAAGTTTGGGCTTTAGCAACTGGAAATATGAAATTGCTATTGATTGAGAGCATGCAGCTGTAGCCCTGTGGCATCCGATCCTGTCAGATCTTGGAAGCTAAGCAGGGCCGGGCCTGGTTAGTACTTAGATGGGAGACCACCTGGGACCACCAGGTGCTGTAAGCTTGGGAGACTGACTTGGCAACCCACTCCCAAAAAACAATTAGCTGTTGAAAACCCTATGAACAGCAGAGAAACACTGACAATAGTGTTTCATCTGTTGTACGTAGGGTCGCTATGAGTCAGACACCAATTCCAGGGCACCTAACAACAACATTTGTTGAGAGGGCTGTAGGGAGAACAATTTTGTGAGGAACATTGTTGGTTGGTGCCATTGAGTCAGCCTGTTGGGTGCTGTGAAGTCAGCCTGCAAGGGCCAATTATACTATAGGAAGACAGCTAAGGCGTGGGGCAGAGAGGACAGCCATAAACATCTCTTCCCTCTGCCTTTCATGCTCCAGTTTAGAGGGCTACTTTGTGAAATTTCTCAGGACTTTCCTTGACGTCTAAGTCTCTTCCCCTTCTCATGATCTTTGGGAGGCCTTAGGATTCAATTTGCCTCTCTATTTTGATAATGCCAAAGGTTGCGCCTGTATTTCTCTCCAATCTCCACCCTTCCTGCATCCAATTCATAATGGATATCTTTGCTCAGGAGGTCCTGTGTTGTTGTTGGGTGACGTTGAGTTGGATCCAACTCATAGTGGCCCTATGTACAACAGAACAAAACATTACCCAGTGCTGTGCTATGCACACAATCTTTTTATGTTTGAGTCCATTGTTGCAGCCTCTCTGTTTCTTCTCATTTTGACTCATGCCACATCAGCAAAAGGAGGTCCCAGGGGCTTTGCTCCATTCATTAAGGTTGACTCTACTTTAAGGAGACAATTCTTCCCTAGTCATTTCTTGAATGCCTTCTAGCCTGGGGGGGCTTATTTTCTAGCACTATATTTTTTGTGGTACTAAGGACTGAACCCAGGGCCTACCACCTGCATGCTTTACAAGGTCTAGCAATATATTTGACAGCACTTCTCTGCTATTCATAGAGTTCTCAATGATTTGTTGTTTTGGGAGTGGGCTGCCGGGTCCTTCTCCCTTGTCTGTCTTAGTCTGGAAGCTCAGCTGAATCCTGTCCACTGTGGGAGGGCCTGCTGCTATCTGAGATTCTGGATTGCATAGTTTTCAGCATCAGGGCAACACATAAACACCCACAACATGACAAGCTGACAGACATATGGGAGTAGCGTTTGATATTAGACACCTGATTGTGGATATTCAGTTGGTTGTGGATCGTGCATTTGTGGGGCTTGGGAGACTATATTGAATGTGTCTGGGTGGAAAATGGAGATTCGGGAGTCCTCAACATGTTGTTACTAAAAACTGTGAGGCTGGGTGAGATTATTGAGTTGTTGTTTTTAGGTGCCTTCGAGTCATGTCCAACTCATAGCAACCCTCGTAGGGTTTGCAATGGCTGTTTCAGGATTGCCCTGGGAGTGGATGGCCACATCATTCTCCCATTTTTGAGGTGCTGGGAATCAAACTCAGGACCACTGAGACTGCACAGTGGCACTCTATCACCTGAACTAAATCCCAGCCCCATCAAGTGAGTAGGTATAGATAAAATAGAGAAGACTGGGACTCAGCCCTGGGCAAAGAGGTCAAGAAAGAAAGAGAGAGGAAAAAGAGAAAACCAGCAATCATGACAGAGACACTAAGGAGTGATCATTGAACCAGGACAGTTCAGTGTCCTAAAAACCAAGGGGGAAATCTATCAAGGAGAGGGGAGTGAAAACTGGTGTCAAATGCTCCTTTCAAGTCCAGTGAAAGGAAGACTGGAAATTGTTCATCGAGTTTCACAACTGGACACCATTGGTGACCTGAACAAGAACAACATTGGGTGGAGCAGTGGTGGTGAGAGCCTAGTTTAAGTGAGAATGGTAGGAGAGGACTTGGAAACACTGAGAAAGGCCAATTCTTGAGGTTCCTGAAAGAGGGAGCAAAGAAGCAGGAGAGAAACAGGTGGGGAAAGTGGGGTCAAGTCCAGGGCTTTGTTTCTGGTGTTTGGTTTTGGTTAGGAGAAATTTCAATATGGCTGTGTCCTGATGGAAATGCTCTAGTAATGTTCTAATAAATTGCTGTTGTTTAACATAAGACAGGAAGAATTCCTTAAGACAGTTTGTTGGGGTGGCAAATAGTGATAGTATCCAATGTCTAAGTAGGAGGTGTGGCTTCAAGGAGGAGATAGGATACTTCCACCTATAGCAATAGGCATGTTTAGGGTCCTAGTCCCCCTAATATTGGGAGTGGATGGAGTGGTGAGGTCCTGCACTAAAATCTCTTGATGTCTTAGTTTCCCCATGAAGTCTCAAACATTCTCAAAGTCTTTTATGTAGTAGTACGGACAATGTAAAAAGATAGTTCACTAGAGAAAAAGTTTCGATCTTAAACATAATTGGGATGCAAGGATATATAGAAAAATATTACCACAAAAAGACATGCAAATGGAAGAGAGGTCTTTGGTGGGGGGTTGGGACAGGGGGAGGAAGTGCGCAAGAGGGTAAGGGGGAACTTATCTGTGCAATATACAACAAAATGTGTATATGGAAATGTCACAATGAAATGCACGTCAGAATGAAACACATTAAGTTGTACATTAAAAATTTCCAATACAAAATTGTTCAAAAGAAAATAAGGTTCAAGTATATGCCTCTATAATATTTACTCAAAAAATAAAACAAAGCCAAACAATGCAAAAAGTATGCCATAAAGGTTCCATCTGTAAAGTTTTCTAAGTGAACCAATTGACTGAGGTTTTTAAATAGGGATCTCGTGTCTTTTCAACTCAGGACTCTTCTCTTCCTGGCACATGTTTAGATATCAAGCATAGACAATCTGCATTGCTCTACTGCCCTTCAGGTGTATTCATAATTAGAAGTACTTGTGTGTAGGAAGGGTTTATTTTCCAATTCTATATGCACGAGGGTTGGTGCCATTCTTTGGATGTTACTTGTGAGTAATTTTCATGACAGTTTTCTTCAGCAATCTCTTGTTCTTCATTTCAACAATGTGGCTGAGATATCTCTACCTTCTTGTCAGTGTTGCCCATTTGCCACTTTGTGGACACTGACTGCAGTTCTTAAAGAGATATAAACAAGAGTTTGGGCTGTTCTTAGTTATGATAAACTTATAAACTTACAGATAGGAAGCATCTATATGATTTAAAAGAGAGAGATAGTGGACCCCTTACGTAAATTATTTCTTCTCTGAGATTAAAAAAAATGCTACTTTCTGGAGGGTAGAAACTGTATTCTAGTGCTTAGCCTAAACAAAATTTATAAAGCAACTCAAGTGCTGCATAAATGCATTACAATGATAATGATTTTGCATAAGTCTTAGTTGGGCTGCTATAACAAAACACCATAAGCTAGGTGGGTTATAAACAATAGAAGTTTGTTTCTCACAGTTCTGGAGTCTGGAAGTCCAAGATCAAGGTACTAGCATGGCCACTTTGGGTAGGGCTCTCTTCTGGGTTATTCATGAGTGACTTCTCATTGCATCCTTACAGAGTGGAAAGAGAGTGAGAGAACTCTCCGGGGTCCTTTTTATGAAGGTGTTAACCTCATTCATGAAAGCTCTACCCTCGTCACCTAGTTTTTACCCAAACACTCCACCTTCAAATGCTGTCATTTTGAGGTTTAGAATTTCAACATACACATTTCAGAGTGATACAAACATTCAATACATTGCAATAATAAAACATGTTTATGTAAGATTGTTGTGCCTTCGAGTCTGTGTCTGACTCATAGTGACCCTATGTACAACAGGGGAAACAGTATTGTTAGTTCTTCTCTGCTATTCAATGGCTGATTGTTTTTTGGGAGTGAGTTGCCAGGTCCTTCTCCCAAGCCTACAGCACCTAGTGTTCCCAGGCGGTCTGCCATCCAAGTACTAACCAGGCCTGACCCTGCTTAGCTTCCAATATCTAATGGGATAGGTCACCACAGTAGTACAGCTGCAGGCTATGTAAGATAGATATTTGTAAAACACTCACTGGAATTCTTTCACATATGTGATCAACTTAGTTTAAAGCAAAAGAGGAGTCACCATAGTATTGAACTTCAAGGGTTATAGGAGAAATGGAGTGAGATTATCTATGTAAAATATTTATTACAGCTCATGGCCCATGGTAAATTCCAATAAATAATGGTAATAGGTATAAGCTGGCAAGGTTCTTTAGTAAAGATTCAATAAAATTATCAAAATAAGGGGACCATTCTTAGTTAACTGTGCTTTTTGTAGGTAAGCAGAAGGTTACCATAACTAACATTATTTTATCGAGAACCAATATTTAGCCGCAGGAGCAGGTGGACAAGAAACAGTCATTTACATTTACGTGCCAGGCACTGTAGTAAGCACCTTATATATATGTTTTATTTAATTCTTTTGATGCTTTGTACAATAGATTATATTAACCTAGTTGTATGGATGAGGAAATTGAGTTGGGGAAAAGCGATTAAGTGGTACAATGAGAGAGCTCTCTGCAAATTGTTAAGTTAAAAGACTGACCCTATCTATTAAGCTGCCATAAAAGAGCAAAACCCTCACCAAGGACACTATGAGATTTGAGTCCTAAGCTCCTAGTCTTTTTTCACTATACTAGGTTATTAAATTGCTCATCTATATTCTACCCAACTCAAATGCATGTTACTGGTTTGGTCAGAACCAAGGAGTCAGCTGATTTTGCTATTGGTCCTGGGATTCAGTTCATGCTCCCGAGTGTGTGTGTAGACATGGTTCACTCTCTCATATTGCTAAAAGTTGAGCACAGAAGGAAAATCATACCTTTTGTCTCTTTAGATTAAAAGCTCTTCCCATTCCAGAAGACCATAGTATAGTTCCTTTAGAACTTGAGTGTTTTAAGCTCAAGTTAGTATTGTTCTGATTCATTAAAAGCAGAGTGTTCTCCCCTTCTTCCTATAGAATACTGAGGAGGGAGGGCAAGGGAAAGAGAGAGAGAGAGAGAGAGAGAGAAGGGAGGAGGGAGGAGCCTAACTAATTTAATATTTTTCTATTCAAAACAAAAGAATGCAAATTAGAGCAATAAAATTTTTTTCAAAGGGAAAACCCAATTGCAGTAGCTCAGTTTTGATCGTTTTTTGGAGAATTCAAATGATGTCACACCCCATTGCATTCATGGTAATCACTTGTTGAACACCAGGCAGTGTCATTTATGAATGAGCCATAGGTTGGCTTGCAGAACACCTTGCAAATATATTATTTTACACCTGATTTTATTCTAGAAAAAAAAACAAAGACATCAATACAAGTATTTTGTAAACTTAATGGGGAAATGGCAAATCTCCAATTTTTAACCCTTCCAGGTTTTCTTTTTCTTAAAATGTGAAAAAATAAACTCTTTACTCAGTCTATGGTTGGCCAAGTGAAGCAGGAAAAATGATGCCAGAACATCAAAATGTTTTCTTCTGTCCATAATATGAAGCAGAGGTGGGTGGGGTGGACAGTTCTTGTTTAGGAATGGGGAAGGGAGCTGCCCGGATTTTCATTATGAGTTTAGTACGAAAATAACTGTGCAAATATATGAAGTTTACCTTTTTTTACCACTTTTTGATAATGAAAAAAAATTGCTCATCCCTGTCCACAAAAGCCAGTTTCAAACAGGAGAAGTTTAGGATGGCTTTGGCACAGAGCTTCATGGCTAAAAGAGTAGCTAAAGATAGAAATTAGTTACTAAGGATTTGTGATTCCCCCCCCCCCCAAAAGAATTCTAGAAAGCTGCTTAGCATCCATCATGGATAATCTAGCTGCTCTCCCATCCAGAGCTAGGCACCGGCACGTGGGATTCTCATGGGCCTAGGGATGTGGCCGTGATCTTCTCCCCATCTCAGACTTGTTCACAGTGTATTCATCTCATCTTGGTGCTATAAATGAACATGGAGTTATATTTGTTCCACAATTTCTCATTGCCAGGTGCCCAGCTCACTTGCTCCTCTGGCTTATTGTTGTTGTTTTTGTTGTTAGGTGCCTTCAAGTCAGTATCCGACTCATAGTGACCCTACATACAACAGGTGACTATTGTCTGTGCTTGTCTACTGTTCATAGGGTTTTCAATGGCAAATTGAATTTTGGGAGTGGGTTGCTGGGTCCGTCGCCCAAACCTACAGCATCTGGTGTTCCCAGGTGGTCTCCCATCCAAGTACTAACCAGGCCTGACCCTGCTTAGCTTCCGAGATCTGACGTGATTGGATGCCACAGGGCTACGGTTGCAGGCCTAGTTGTTGTTGTTGTTAGGTGCCATTGAGTCGAGTCCCACTCATAGCGACCCTATGTACAGCAGATCAAAACACTTCTTGATTCTGTGCCAGACACATGATCTTATTTATATTTAAGCCCATTGTTGCAGATACTGTGTCAATCCATCTGGTGGAGGGTTTTCCTTTTTTTCGTTGACCTGCCGCTCTCCCCAACATGATGTCTTTCTCCAGGCACTGATCTCTCCTGACTACATGTCCAAAATATGTAAGACGCACTCTGACCATTCTTGCTTCCAAGGAGCACTCTGGTTGCACTTTTCCTAGGACATTATTGTAGAAGGGCTGAAATCCCTTGAGGGAGGGAGAGAGACAGCGAAGAGAACCGAGACCCAACCCAGCTTCCTCCAGCTTTCAGCAACTTCCTCAGAGTAGCCAGTGATTCATCCCTGAGTTCCCCCACCCCCAAGCAACTTGCATCAAACCACAGCCCCCCAAATTCATTGTCCAACATTTTCTTCAGTGGTGCCCTCTTGTTCTGAGCTTACAGGGAATGCTGAGTTTTATTAGAGTTCTTCCAACAAATGTATTTATTTGTCACTGCCCCTGGGTAAGTGCTGAGTCACTCCCAAAGCCTCACCACATTCCAGTGACACCTCATCCTTCTTTACTTTCCTTTTTCCTTTCCTTGCTTTCTTTTTTTCTTCCTTTTGAGATTTTAAAGCCCTCCTTAATTTTTTTCCTAACAGACTTATCTTTGGAAAGGATCGAGAAGAGCTGGTAGACTTGGCTTCCTTACTTCCCCTTAGGTGAGTATAACTTATATTTCTAACTATCATGCAAGCGTCATCAATGAGTATTTCTCCACGTTTCTGTCAAAGATCTGCCTCGTTTGATCTTTGCAATGCTGGCACTCTTTTAGAATTAACCACGGAAAAATCTGATGACACTTCCATGCTTCTTGTAAGATACAAGTTTGGGGTAATTTTACGGTATGTCTTTTCTCCTTGAACATTTTAAAGAGCTGGATTTCCGTCTCTCTGCAGAGCATTCTAGCAGCTGTGTCTCATTTGCTTTGCAAGGGCATCTGAAGAAACTGCTATTTTGGAAACTGCTTAACATACAGGATAATTGTTTTAAAGCACTTTACAGTTTGCATGGTGCTTTCCCATGGTTTTACCCGGTCATCTCTCACAGATACCCAAGCCATATTATTTTCATTTTTCAGAAATGGAAATAGAGGCACTGAAGAAATAATACACCAGCTGGGAAGAGCAATTTAGCTCACTCCTGAATTAATCAATAGGCTGAAAATATTGTCTTTCAGATCTCTCGATACATATGACCAGAAAGCCTTGTGCCTTTTCACCTAAGCAGGTAGACAGACAAGGAGCTGTGCTTCATGGGCATGCCTGCTTAGTCTTAGGTCTGCTCTGACAGGGAGCTGCCTCATGCCTTGGAATGGGGTCACTGTTGAGCAGGAGCACAGCTTAGCTGCCCTTATTAAAAGATAGTGTGATAGACAGCTCGAAGGACTGTTTCTAGAGTCAGACTGCTTGGGCTTAAAACCAGAATCTAACCCTTATCAACCATGTGACATTGATGAGTTGCTTACCATCTTTCAGCGTTATTTTTCTTATCTGTGAAATGGGAGCAATAGTTGTTACTTCAGGAATTATTATTGTGAAGCTTAATTGACCCAGAGCTGTAAGAGAGCATCCAGCTCGGGGTAAGCCCTCCGAAAATATTAGCTGTGAGCATATTGTAGTTCAAAAAGTGGTCACCTTGTCACTCTTCCTGAGGTCCATTGGAGTTTGTTTCCTAAAAGTAAACTAGTCAAGACCAGGCACAGTGCGTGGTCTGCAGAGGTAACTAGTAGACAGAAGTTATCCTAGTGCTTCCTCTGCTTTCGAGAGCTGTGGTAATTATAACTTCTCAGTCATCCTTTTTACCACACCAAGCAACAAGGTTGCTCCTCCTGAATAGCGTGTAAGTAGACAAAGATCTTGTTCACTGATGACCATGGTATTTCAAGCCTGCACTTTTGGAATGGTGGCACATAAAAAGGCAAAAGATGGTGTGTGTTTTCCTGAAGTTTAAGGTGAAAGTGAGGTGTAGAAGAAATAGCAGGGATCTGACTAATTGTAAATGTTTTCTTTTTCTTTTCCTTTATTTATGAATGGTGGTGAGGTATAGAGTAATAAGACTCTTGCTATATCCATTGTGCAACTATTACATCATTTTTGGTTGCACATTCATCAACATATATGTATGCGTGCGTGTGTGTGTGTGTGTGTGTGTGTGTGTACAATTTCCCCCTTTATTAGTATATGTTGGTGGGGTACAGAGTAATACAGCCTTGGCTTTTTCCATTATGCAACTGTTACATGACTTTTGGTTGCACTTGTATCAACTTACAAGGTTTATGAAACCTTTTGAGTAATATGTAGTAAAACTCATGTGCATATTTGGGTTATGTTCCCCTACTTTTCTAAATGGGTTCTTGTTGGAGTACAGAAGAGTGAGTCCCATACAGCCAGTGTATACAGGAAGTGCTTCTGGACCACCTGTCTCTGTTAGGTGCTGAACTGTAAGCACTAGTGACAGGTGATTCTTATAAATGGGAATTCTGATACTTGTAGGATGACCAACTTGCTCCCTATTTACGTGGGACATTACCGTGGCAAGTACTATGTCCTGGGAACCTCTTCAGTCCTGGGAAAATCCAAAAAGGGTCGGTCACCCTAAGTACCTGGTGTTCTTATCTGTGTTCACCACGCACGCAATAGACATAAAGGTGCTTTGACATCTGATGAACTAAAGAGTATAACCTATTCAGAACACCTGAGTTCCAAAAACCATGCTTTGGCTATTGGAAGAAGACTGCTTAGGAATGAAATGTGACTAGAAAATTCTATTAATGGGCGTTCCATGTTTTATATAATAATTCATTTATATACAGGTAATTGAAAGTTCACATAAACATATTTATACAAAACATTTAGGTTTTTTTCAGGTTATAATGCAGATAATTTGCATTAGAAAGACCTCATTTGGATCATTTTTACTTCTACAAAGTTCCATTTTACACACAAGGCATATACTAGATATGATTACCACTTACAATCAATTGATTAGTAATTTGTCTTAGAAAATTTCAAAGGAGAACAAAGTAGTCTGGGGATGATGGCATAACTGACCATCTACTTGGCATCAGAATAATAAGTGCACACCAAAGAATAATAGCACGTTGCTGGGCTTTAAGTTGAGGTAGCATTGGTGTTCCATAGATGTGCAAAACTATTAACCAGTGAGCACATGCAGGAATGATGGCAGTTTTCAAAACCTGATTTAGTTGGTTTTATGTCATACAAAAATTACAGTGGAGCAGAACTTCAAAATCCACAGGCATGCGTTTGCTTGAGAATTCAAATGTTTCTTTATTGACATCTTTGTGTTCTATTTAGAGGCAACCAAGCAGGATTCCAGCCAATGTGTGCCCTATAAATGCCAAAGCGAAGCTCTCATAGACATGCATTGTTGTTGCTGTTAGGTGCTGTCGAGTTGAGTCCGACTCATAGCAACCCTCATAGGGTTTTCAATGGCTGATTGTTTCAGGGTTGCCTTGGGAGTGGATTACCATTTTTGTAGTGCTGGGAATCGAACTTGGGTCCTCAGAGACTGCAGAGCGGCGCTCTACCAACTGAGCTAAATCCCAGCCCAGAGACATGCATAGCAAGGATAAATCAAGCATATGTAGTATGGATCGCTATGAACATAAAAACAAGCAAATTTGGTCAATCTCAGTTACTTATGTCGATAGAAAAAGGTAATATTTATTTATAAAATAGACCTTAAAATGAGCTAAGCTCATTTGGTGTTTAGCTTTTACAAATGGAACATATAAACCTCTGAGAAAATGTTAAGAGACTTGAAGATCTTCAGAACAGATCACATAGGAATTCTTTACCCTGCAGGACTTGCTGCTGCCTGAGGCACATGATGGACATTGAGTAAAATCTTCACTTGTATTGAATGTTCTTTGTCTTGATAATAATTCAGTGTAATGTAATGAAACTAAAATGAACAGGGCATGGCCTACCATTCCGCATTCAACTTTTCCCCAAGGAATGAACTACTTTACCGCCCAGACACAAGCAAAGAACTCATTCAAAAGCAGAGCTGAAGGCTGTGGAGTTATTGTTGTTTATATTTCCCTGGACAGAGGAGTAATTATTCTGGCTTCAAAGGCCTTTTCTTCCACCTTCCATCCTGGCCTGCCTGTGCAGGAAGAGGCCTTCATTCTATTCCTACATCTTACAAATGGAAACCGAGAGGAGGGAACTGTTTGTCGAAGGTCATAGAGTCAGACTTCCTCAGATATTTGTTGATCCTCATTTAATTTCCCCAAACCTCACCAAAGAGGGCTATGGATAACTTCCTGCCTTTCTTCAGTCTAGGAGATACTCTTTGCTGTATGTCTTCCCCACCATCTGTCGTTATCCCAATCCAACTATATGGGCTGGGGTTTAGCTCAGTTGACAGAGTGCTGTGCTGCACTCTCTGAGGACCTGGGTTCGAGTCTCAGTGCCACAGAAACAGAAGAAGGATGTGATGATCCACTCCCGAAGCAATCCCCAAACAATCAGCCACTGGTAACCCTATGAGGGTCACTATGAGTGGAACCTGACTCAACGGCACCTCACAACCACCACCACTGCTTAAACAATTCTGTCCCCTTCTGTTGCTTTCAACTGGCATTTTCTTTGCTCTCAGCCAACACACCTGTGTCTCAGTCCAAGATCTTAAGCTAAGGGACTGTCTCAGCTGGCCCACAGTGCTGTATCAATATAAAGATATGAGGGCCATTCCCGCATTTCTCCTTGGGCCAGCCTGCTGCTTTTAATACGGTGAGGCGCAGCTCTGGGGGGGTTGGACTGACTGTGCTCAGGCTCCTGTAATGTGAGCCCTGGCTTTCCTTTATGGTTAATTTGGCTGGTGATGTGAGCAAGCTGAAATTTGTAAGGAAAGACATAAAGCGGAGCAAGCTGAGGTCATAGTTTGAACAGAACCTCCAAGAAGACAGATTGCCTGTGGCCTTAGAGCATCACTCCCCCGACAGTAGTGATGCAGACAGAAAGTAGAAAAATGATAGTCTCCTTTCAGGGGCATCTGAGGGCACAAAGATTGTTCAGGACACAGCCCCACAGAGAAGAAGTCTGCTTGATGTGTATTCAGACCCCCTTCCTTTTAAAGCTTAATTACCATTGGCTCTGCTAGATGCTGAAATTTATGCACCAGTGACAGGTGATTCTTATATAAGAATGGCGTCTTGGGGGTGATAAATTTGGTTGTGAGAAACCTCAGCTCAGTTGCCGCAGGTGGCAGGTGTCATGATGACAGAGTTAGACAGCGGCGACCTGCCGGGCTGTGAGCTGTCGGCAAAACAGCTCCTCAGCTCACGACTGTCTGCTGCCCCAATTCCTTATGCCTCAAGGTCATGACCAAGGAGTATCATGCAACTGTAGGGTTAACGTTGGTTCTAGCAACGCTCAGTCCTGCTCCCTTTGACACTAGTGCTGGATCACTCCAAGGGCATGCAAGAGCCAGGCTATAGCTGGTCTTCCTTGTGAATACCCTTATAACTTGGGGTCTCTGTCTATTGTGCCTAATGCTGTTAAGGGTCAGTTCTGTGCTTCTGAAGGATTGCTTATATCAGAAGTTGCATCAGCTGCTTTGGTTTGGCTAATGAGATATTTCTGGGCATACCTTGCCCATTAAGTCCTATTCTTGATCTAGGGTCCTTCTTTAGTGACAATTGTCTGGCCACACTCCCACATGTCTGCCAGCTTGTCATGCTGGGGGGGGGCTTGCATATTGCTGTTGATATTGAAAGCTGTGCCACTGATATCTCAGATACCAGCAGGGCCACCCATGGTGGATAGGTTTCAGTTGAACTTCTGACAGCTTAAGCAGAAGGACATGGCAGCCTACTCCTGAAACAATTACCCATTGAAAACCCTATGAATAGCAGATAAGCATTATCAAATATAGTGCCAGGAAGTAGCACCCCCACCCCAGGCTGGAAGGCATTCAAGAAAAGACTGGGGAAGAGCTCCCTCTCCAAAATAGAGTTGACCTTGATGAGAATGCAGTAAAGCCCCTGGGACCTCCTTTTGCTGATGTGGCATGACTCAAAATGAGAAGAAACACAGTGACTGCAACAATGGGCTCAAACATAAAAAGATCATGTGCCTGGAACAGGGTTGGGTAATGTTTCATTCTGTTATAGAGTTGGTATGAGTTGGACCCAACTTGATGGCACTTAATGATGATCTGGCCACAGGTTCTTAGTCTTAGTTTTGAAGATTTTGGAAATCACCACAAAGTTCATGTTCATTCATTCTCTCTCTCCCTCTCTCTCCCTCTCTCTCCCTCTCTCTCCCTCTCTCTCCCTCTCTCTCCCTCTCTCTCTCTCTCTCCCCCCCTCATACACACACACACACACACACACACACACAATTGTGAATGCCTCTCTTGCTTTAGGAGCAGAGTCTATAGATTTCATAAAACTATTTTATAGGATCTTGTTAGGTGATGTGGAGTTGGGTCCAACTCATAGCAACCCTACATACAACAGAATGAAACATTCCCCAACTCTGTGCCATTCCTGGCACTCTGTCAGTGTTTCTCTGCTGTTCATAGGGTTTTCAATGGCTGGTTGTTTTCAGGATTGCTTTGGAAGTGGATTACTATGTCCTTCTTCCATTTTTGGGTGCAGCACTCTACCAAAAGAGCTAAATTCCAGCCCATTTTATAGGAATTCTTGTTGTTATTGCCATCGAGTCAGTCCAACTCATAGCGACCCTCATAGAGTTTTCAATGTCTGATTGTTTCAGGAGTGGACTATCACATCCTTCTCCCATCTTTTGCAGTGCTGGAGATAGAACCCAGGTCCTCAAGGATAGGATCCAATAAATAATAAGCATCATGACTGTAGATGAAGAACGTGTTCTGAAGCCCGCTATGTTTTCTTGCCACTGGGTTCTTACCTTGAAGTTTAGATGGAGCTTGATTAGCTCTGGAGTCAGCTAGTCTGGCTTGGACCCTGGCTCTGTACTTCCTGAATATATGAGGGTAAACATCTCACATCTCTTTGCCTCACATCCTTATTTAGAAAATGGATAAAATGAGAAATAGATCACTGCCTCATTTTGCTACTGTGGGAATTAAGTGAGGATATTATATGTAAAACTTGTGATGTACCTGGCATTTGGGAAAGATTCAATAAATAAGTAATAGGGAGTTGGGAGAAGGACCCAGCAACTCACTGCTAAAAATCAGTCTGCCATTAAAAACTTTATGAATGACAGAGAAGCACTGACAATACTGTTTCACCTATTATACATAGGGTTGCTATTAGTTAGACACCCACTTAATGGCACCTAACAACAACAACAGTAGTACGGGGAGTCCATGCAGCATGTGGGCTTATGCCCAGTGCCATGGGTTTTCTTTTCTGCATTTTTTAGTTTTCCTCTCTTTGTTTATTTGCTAAGTCATTAGCTACTATCTCATATTTTTCATAAGCATCAACATTTTAACAACCACTCTTAAGAGATGCCATAATCCTATCCTTTAGCCCACTTCTTATGGGCAAGAGTGATAAAAACTGGCATTACATTCCTGAAATCCTACTTTATAAGTGATATAGTCTCTTAAACCAAAAATGTGTGTTTTAATTTTTAAATTCATCAAAAAGCATAGGTTACTGTGCTTTTTGGCTAAAGGGATTTTTTTCTTTATTTGCAAAATCCTGGCTCATTTCCTAACATGTAATAACTACTCATAGATATTTATTGAATGAATGAAAAAGAAAATGGTAACTTACTAAAGTCTCTATGCATGGGAGCATCTGTTACCTTACTAGTTCTTCTTTCTTTTTTTCTTTTTCTTTTGCCCTTTCTTTTCTTTCTTGCAGTACTGGGGGTGGGGGTTGAATGCAGCAGCACCTTGCGCACACTGCTTCACCACTGAGCTACTTTCCCCAGCCATTTTTTTTTTAATTTTAGAACAAGGTCTTGCTAAGTACTGTGAGCTGCCCCTGGCTTCAAACTTGCAATCCTCCTGCTTCAGCCTTCCCAATAGCTAGGACTATAGGCTTGAGCCATGGTACCCAGCAACTTGGGAGGCTGAGGGAAGAAGGATCACAGGCTCAAGGCCAGAGGCAGCCCATACAACTTGGCAAGACCCTTTCTCAAAATAAAAAATAAACAAAGGACCTAGGAGTGCAACTTAGTGTAGAGCACTTGCCTAGCATGTGTGAGACCCTAGGTTTTAAACCTTTGTACAGAAAACAAAACAACCCCAACACTACACACATGACTGACCGTGGAAACTATGAAAAAGAATGGCTTTCTTCAAGGCCATTCGTCATCTTACTATGAATGTACTTCTTCTCTACTTGGGATTTGAGGCAAACAGTACCTAATCTCAGATTCTCCTCTTGAACCATTATTCCCACTGTTAGTTGCTGTTAGGTGCCCTTGACTCATAGCGACCCTCATAGGGTTTTCAGTGGCTGTTCGGGATTGCCTTAGGAGTGGATTGCTAGGCACTTCTCCCCTTTTTTGCAGTGCTGGGAATTGAACTCGGGACCTCAAGGACTGCAGCGCAGCGCTCTACCAACTGAGCTAAATCCCAGCCCCATTATTCCCACAGCAAGTATAAAATCATCCTGAATAGGGAATCCTGTATTTTTAAGTTAGAGAAGGACAGTTTCGCTGAAAATTTAGGTTTGTGAAAATATGAAGGGTAAACATAATGTGCCTCCAAAACATGACAGCAGATCCCATTGTATAACCAAAAATTTGTATCTTAGCTGATTCAGTAAATACTATTCATGGGACTATAAAAATTCTTTCTGTGTATGCATTTCTATTGGTCTAACTTACTGCCTAATCCAGAAAAGGCAGTAAATAAATATTTATTGGATGGATTCATGTTATATTTATAATAAAAATAACATAGCATTTATGTTTTCTTTGTAATATGCCATGGTTCCCCCATGTAAAGTGTTTCTGAAAATATGTCTGAGGCTCAACTATCTGACAAACCACCAAAAGAAAGTTCCTTATATGTGTGTTTGTTATGACAAATAGAACATTTAGACAATGTGAGAGTAAGGCTTTTGAGTGAGGCTTTGTGAGTGGTTGTGAGTTGCCATTTAGTTTGTCAGCAGTTGTGTTTTGCAGTTACATCCTTTAACGTACAACAGTTCTTTAGAAGCCCACAACAGTCCCTTTGGCTGTGTACCCTTTCTCTTTCTTCCAGTTTTACCTCTCATAATAGAAATAATAAGCACAGTCAGAAAGACGTTGGCTGGCTGTGACATAAGAGTCAGACAGGGCAGTAGCAGGTGCTTTGTTGAGAAGTCTCCAGAGTCTCTTGTCCCAGTGGGAGGATTCATCTGAGAGGTAGATAAGACAGCAGTGTGTTATGACAGCTGCCTGCAGCAGCCAACTTCTTCATTACCTGTCATTGAACTTGGGGCTTGGCATCTAGTGGTCATGTTGTTGTTGTGGTTGTTAGGTGCTGTCAAGACGGTATCCAACTCTTAGCGACCATATGTACAATAGGTGAAACACTATTGTCTATACTTCTCTGCTATACACAGGGTTTTCAAAGGCAGGTTGTTTTTGGGAGTGGGCTGCTGGGTCCTTCTCTCAAGTGGTTGTGTGGGAGAAGCAAAAATAGGTCCCAAGAGCAAAGCAGAATGAAATAAAGAAATGATCCTCCCCAAGAGAACAGTGGAATTCCTTTCCTCTATTGCCACCCATGGCCCTATACTCACTCCTGGTTCCTCAGAACTGTATTTGAAGCGTGTTTCCCTCCTTTCTGCTTATGCTGCTCTTTAGTACTCTTTGTTATACAAATACATTTTAGCAAACAAACACAACATTGATGTTTCTTACCTTATATTTCTATTAGGAAATGAACAAAAGTAATCCATATGTATTGGACATTTAGGTTGCCAGGTCATTTTACCTACTCTCCAAGTCAACATGTTTTAGGTAAGAAAAACTAAGTATGAAGAAGTAACTTGTCCAGAACTGCCACCCGGCTGATAGGACTGGGTTCAATTGGCTGAATCCCACTCAGGTGGGAGGGGTGCTCACAGCCTGATCGCCTGTTAGAGCCCCACCTCTTAATACCATCCCATTGGCAGCACTTGGATTTTTGAGACTGCATTCCCACCATAGCAATTCACCCCGTAGAATTATGATGAGTGTCTAGCTCTAGCAATCTAGGTTATGGGCCAAGTAGCTTATTTCCAGGTAAGTCAGTTTAACTTACCTAAGACTTCTAATGGCTGGGATTTAGCTCAGTTGGTAGAGCACCTGCTCTGCAGTCTCTGGGGTCCCGAGTTCAATTCCCAGCACCACAAAAATGAGAAAAGGACGTAGCAATCCACACCCCAGGCAATCCGGAAACAATTAGCCATTGAAAACCCTATAAGGGTCACTATGTGTCCTATGTGTTGGATACGACTTGATGGTACCTAACAACAACAACAGCAAGACTTCTAATAAGTTTGAGGATTTAGCTATCTCTATCCTCTGTACTTTAGCAGATGTTTTACAATGGCTGGAAGCATCCGATTTTGTGTTTATCTGCTGCTTGCTTATCTAGTATTTATTGTGTGCTGAGCAGCGTTCTAGACCCTCACAATTCATCAGCCCCAAACCAGACCCTTGACCTTGAACCAGCATCACTAATCTTGGGCTTCCTTTATAAGACATATTTCAAAGTGTATCTGAAAGAGTCTTTAGACTCTGGTTTTTGACAAAACTACTCAGTGCATGTTTGTGGTTTAGTTTTAATTACCAAAGGGAAGGTAAAGCACAGATGAAAATCGTATAGACTCTAGGATTAAAATGGTTTGAGAATTCCAGAAGTGTGGCCCTCTGGGGCCACTCAAATCCCCACTCTACCTTCTCAGACTCACAGGAAGACAAAACAGAGTTTGAAGGATGATCACATGCTACAATACTGCAAAAAGAAGAGTTTTCTTGTAAATATTGACCCAGTGCTTAATGTGCCTGAGGCATAAGGCTGGGGAGTTCCCATGCAACAATTTCATTCCATTGTCTTAGTAGCCTTGTGAAATAGATCCCATTGTTGTTGTCAGGTGCCCTCCAGTCGTCCAGGGTCCAATTCGTAGCTATCCTGTGTACAACAGAACAAAACACTCCCTGACACTGTGCCATGCCAGGCACCATATCAATCCTTCTCTGCTACTCCTAGGGTTTTCAATGTTGGATTGTTTTGGGAGTGGGTTGCCAGGTCTTTCTCCCATTTTTGTGGTGCTGGGGATCAGACCCAGGGCCTCAGAGCATGCAGAGCAACACTCTACCAACTGAGCTAAACCCATTAGTATTCCAGTATTAGAGGTAAGGAAATTGGGGCTCCAAGGGACTAAGGACTTCACCCTAAACCATACACTTAATATATTGGGTGGGAAAGACAAATCCAGATTGATTGGCTCCAAAGCTCTTTTCTTTGGTAGAAATCTCTCTCAGCACCCTTATGATCACTTAGAGTCTTCTCTTTGTGATTCTAAGAAGCTTTTCCTCCATCTGACGACTAAGTTGTTGTTGTTAGGTGCAGTCGAGTCAGTATCCAACTCATAGGGACCCTGCATACAACAGGCGAAGCGCTGTTGTCAGTAATTCCCTGTTACTGGTGTTCCATGTCAGTCTCCCATCCAAGTCCTAACCAGGCCCGAACCTGCTTAGCTTCTGAGATCTGATGGGATCGGATGCCACAGTGCTATGGCTGCAGGCATCTAAGGACTAAAGGAGGAGTTAAATTTGTTTTGGACTTTGCCTCCTAAAAACCTTTGGAATTTATTAGAGGATATTATCACTTGCCATTTTTTTGTCCTGCTGCACTTAAAATATGCTAGAGAGCCCCTCTTCAACTCAGCCATCTGTGCTCTTGGCTTTTGGATCCCATAAAAATGACTGCATACATTCTTCTTATTCCATCCATACCCAAAGCCCAAGAGGAACATTTTATTGGCATTCCTCAGTAATCTTTCCCTAACATTGTTTTTAGTATGTGTTCCAAAATCTTTGTACCACCCTTATGTGTGTGTGTGTGTGTGTGCGTGTGTGAGAAAGAGAGAGAGAAAGAAGAGAGGAGAGAATATATTTGTTATGTTATTTGTTATTTAATGCTGATACATTAGCAATTAATACATTTATTATGTTGTTAGTTGTTGTTAGGTGCCGTCGAGTCAGTATCCGACTCATAGCCACCCTCTGTTCAACAGGGGAAACACTATTGTCAGTGCTTCTCTGCTGTTCATAGGGTTTTCAGTGGCAGATTGATTTTTGGGAGGGGGTTGCCAGATCCTTCTCCCAAGCCTACAGCTTCTGGTGTTCCCAGGCGGTCTCCCATCCAGGTACTAACCAGGCCCGACCCTGCTTAGCTTCCGAGATCTGATGGGATCGATGCCACAGGGCTACCGCTGCAGGCACATTTATTATAATTATACACAAAAACATTAAGGATAAAGTTATGTTTTCATCGTTTAGAACCTATACTCAAAGAGTATCTTTACTAGTTGGATTTAGTAATTAAATAATGAAGGAGTAAGAGCAAATAACAAGCAGCTTCTGAATTTGAAAGATGTATAAATGATAGACCAGGATACAAAGGGTAGCACAGACCAGGTTTGAGTAGTTCTTCTCATATGGCTTATCTACAGGCCTAAAGTCAGGGAACCGGATAAGCCATGGATGTGGAATTTTACAACCTAAAAGAGCGTTAAAATCCAACCCCTAGCTGGACGTGGTGGCGCATGCCTGTAATCCCAGCGGCTTGGGAGGTGGAGCCAGGAGGATCGCAAGTTGGAGACCAGAGGAAGTATGCGTAACTTAGTGAGACCCTGTCTCAGACAGTAAAGGAAAAAAAAAAAAAAGGGCTGGGGGTGCAGCTTAGTGGCCCAGCACTTGCAAAGCATGTAAGCGCGAGGCCCCGGATCAACCCCCAGTACCACAAAAAAAAAAAAAAAAAAAATCCAACCCCTACTTTGTAGAACAGGAAGTAAACTCTGCAAAGTTTGTGATTTGTCCAAGGTCAAACAGAAAGAACAGGGTCTAAGCCAGCAATTCTCCAAGTTTTGTCTATGGATAAAAAAGAAATAACCCAGCATCAGATACGTGGCTTGCAAATGTTCTCTACCATTCCATAAATTGCCTTTTTACTCTCTTTATTTTTTCCTTTACTCTGCTAAAGCTTTTTAGTTTGATGTAACTCCACTTCTGTATTTTTCCTTTTGTTACTATGCTTTTGGGGTCATATCCAAAAAATTGTTGCCAAGACCAATGTTAAGAAACTTTTTTCTCTGTTTTCTTCTAGCAGCTTTATAGTTTTAGGTGTTGCATTTAAGTCTTTAATATATTTTGAGTTGATTTGGGGGTATAGTTTGAGATAAAGGACCAATTTCATTCTTCTGCATGTGAATACACAATTTTCCTAAAACCATTTATGAAAAAAACCGATTTTTTCTCCACAGTATGTTTTTGCTATGCTTATAAAAGATTGGTAGACCATAAAGCTGTGGATTTATGGGCTGTCTATGCTGTTCCATTTGTCTATACATCTATTTGTCTTTATGACAGTACTGTACTGTTTTGATTACTGCAGCTTTGTAATATGTTTTGACATCAGCAACTATAATGCTTTTGGCTTTGTTCTTCTTGCTCAAGATTACTTTTATTATATGGGTCTTCTGTGGTCCTTTATGAATTTTAGGATTTTTCTTTTTTTAATGCTTTTTATTGATAATTTTTAATGTAAAACTTAACAGGTCTCATTATGACATTTCCATACATGCATTTCATGGTACTTCTGCAGCCATAGCACCCTAGCATCCGATCCCACCTGATCTTCGAAGCTAAGCAGGGTTGGCCTGGTTACTCCTTGGGTAGGAGACTGCCTAGGACTACCAGGTGCTGCAGGCTAGGAAGAAGGACTTGGCAATCTGCTTCTGAAACAGTCCACCACTGAAAACTTTATGAATAGCAGAGAAGCACTGACAATAGTGCCAGGCAGGGCACAGGGTTGAGGAGTGTTTTGTTCTGTTGTGCATACGGTTGCTATGTTGCTCGAGGGCACCTAAGAACAACATTTCCTTGTACATTGCTCACGTTCACTTCCCCCTTACCCTCTCAGGAGGCCCCTCCCCCATCCCCTCCCTCCTCACCAAGGGTCTCCCTTCTACTTGCATGTCTTTTTTTGAGTATATCTATCAATATCTATGGGCTGGGGTTTAGCTCAGTGGGTAGAGCGCTGCGCTGCAGTCTCTGAGGCCCGGAGTTCAATTCCCAGCACCGCAAAAATGGGAGAAGGGCCTGGCAATCCACTCCCAATGCACTCCCGAAACAGTCAGCCATTGAAAACCCTATGAGGGTCGCTATGAGTCGGATACCAGCTCAACGGCACCTAACAACAACAACAACATCAATATCTATACATCCCAATTCTCCCATAAGCCCAACATACGTGATATTTCCTTTCTTTTCTTGCCTTACCCTTTCTTTTTGCCTCCTCTCTCTTTTCTTTAGTCCATTATCTTTCCCTTCTTAGGCCCTTTCTACTTTCATGACCTTTGTATTTTAATATTGAATACATACTGAAGTCTAACATCGACATCTGAAAGAAAACATGTGATATTTGTCTCTCTGAGTCTAGCTTATTTTGCTTAAAACGATGATCTCTAGTTCCATCCATTTTCCAAATGCCATAATTTCATCTTTCTTTATGGCTGAATAAAACTCCATAGTGTATATCTATCATGATTTCCTTATCCACTCATTTGTTGATAGATACCTAAGTTGATTCTATATCTTGGCTATTGTGAATAACACAGAAATAAATATTGGTAAGCAGATATCTCTATAGTATATTAACTTATATTCCTTCAGACGTATACCCAGGACTGAGCTATCCAGGTCATATGGTAGTTCTAGTTTCAGTTTTTGGAGGAACTTCCATACTGATTTCCATAGTGGCTGCACCAATCTGCATTCTGACCAGCAGAATCCTTGCCAGCATTTGTTATTGCTTGTTTTGTTGGTGGTAGCCATTCTGACTGGAATGAGATGGTATCTCTGTGAAGTTTTGACTTGCATTTCCCTGATAACTAAGGATGTTGAACATTGTTTTCATATGATTGTTGGCCATTTGTATTTCTTCTTTTAAGAAATCCCTGTTTAGTTCTTTTGCCCATTTTTTGATTGGATACTTTGCTTTTTTGTTGTTTAAATGTTTGAGCTCTTTGTGTATTGTAGGTATTAATCCCCTGTATGATATATAGCTGGCAAAGACTTTCTCTTATAGGTTGTCTCTTCACTCTGACAACTGAGTCCTTTGCTGTGCATTAATTTCATGCAATCCCATTTGTCAATTCTTGCTACTGTTTGTTGTGCTTCTATTCAGAAAGTCCTTTCCTACATCTATATCTTGAAGTGTTTTCCCTATGTTTTCCTCTAGCAGTTCCAAAGTTTCAGGTTTTACATTAAGGATTGTGATCCATTTTGAACTGATTTTTGTACAAGTTGAGAGAGAGGGATCAAATTTCAATCTGCATGAGGTTATCCAGTTCTGCCAGCATCATTTGTTGAAAACAGTGTCTTTTCTGCAACTTATATTTTTGGCACTTTTGTCAAATATTGGGTGACTATAGCTGCATGGGTTTATTTCTGGATCCTTTATTCTGTTCCATTGGTCTACATGCCTGTTTTTGTGCCAGTACCATGCAGTTTTTGCTACTATAGCTTGTGGTATAATTTGAAGTCAGGCATGGTGATGCCTTCTGCATTATTCTTTCTACTTAAGATCGCTTTAGCAATTTGGAGTCTTCTGTGCTTCCGTATGAATTTTAGGATTGTTTTTTTTATTGCTGTGAAGAATGTCATTGGAATTTTGATAGGGCCTATGCTAGATCTGTAGATGGCTTTGGGTAGTCTGGTCATTTTAATAATAGTACATCTTCCAATCCACTTATCTGTGTCTTCTTTCATTTGCTAAGAGGGTCATCTTGAGTATTCTCACCACACCAAAAAAAAAAAAAAAAAAAAAGAAAAGGAGAGAGAGAGAGAGAGAAAGGAAGGGAGAAATGAAGAAAGGAAGGAGAGAGGAAGGAAGGAAGGAAGGAAGGAAAGAAGAAATGAAGGAAGAAATGAGGAAGAAAATTCATAGCTTTGTGAGGTAATGAATATAGTAATTAGCTTGATTGTGCTGATTATTTGACAATGTATACATATATCAAAACACCAAGTTATACAACCTTAAATATGCACAATACTTATTTGTTAATTATACCTCAATAGAGCTGCAAGAAAAGAGAAATCATGCACAACACAGATTCCTGGATCCCAGTCCTGAAGAATCTGATTCCGATCTGGGTGGGTCCCTGGAATCTCAATGATTAATAAACCTCTTGAGAGATTTGGCTGCTGGTGGTCCTGAGGCTTCACTTTAAGAAACATTCATCTGGAATCTAGGACTCTCAGCCATGTTTCTTCCCAAAGGACGCTGCTGCCTCCCTACATCCAAACCTTCCAAACAATACATAAGACTCTTTGTAATTCACATTAGTGCTCTGATTTCCTGACTCAACAATTAGTTCCTGATTAGGTCATTCGCTGAGTAATTTTCTTTTACTCCATCATTCAGCCTCCCCGGTGTGTCAAGAGCTAGAGATACAAAGACGAAAACACAGCCCACACAGGAACCCACACAGCAGCAGCTGTAGTAACCCCCCATCCTTGAGGACTTTATTTGTACATAGTTCACATAATTTCCACCATTCACTCGTATCATCCTCTCCCTCTCAGTAACTTGCACAGAGCAAGAACATAGTTTGTATGTTTTTTCGTATATAACCCATCATGTGTTTGCATGTTTGCAACTCCTTCTTCACACTTAATGTGTCCTAGAAGTATTTCTTTGTCAGCTCTTTCTTTATGTATGTCTACTCTTCCTTTATAGTGACTACAAAGTATTCACAATATTGAGGTCCCTTCATGCACTTAACCATTATCATATTGATGAGTAATAAATTAGTTATAGTTTCTCCTGTCACAAATAGTTTCCTGATGAATTCAAGGCAGATATTATTATATTCATTTTACAGATAAAGATATAAAGAAAAGTTAATTACTTTCTCCAAGGTCTTCCAGTGATGGAACCAGGATTCCAATGAAGTCCCATCTGTCTCAAAGACAATACAGCACTTCTTTATCCACTTCCCTATCTTTTGATAATTGCAATAGGCTAAGTACTAGACAGCGTGCAGCTGTGGCGTCTGATCCTGTCAGATCTCAGAAGCTAAGCAGGGTCAAGCCTGATTAGTACTTGGATATGAGACCGCCTGGGAACACCAGGTGTGCTGTAGGCTTGGGAGAAGGACCTGGCAACCCACTCCCAAAACACAATCAGCCATTGGAAACCCTATGAATTGCAGAGAAGCACTGACAATAGTGTTTCATCTGTTGTACATAGGGTTGCTATGAGTCGTTCACTGAGTCGACGGCACCTAACAACAACAACAAGTACTAGATGAGGGAGGGACTACAGGATTACCCTAAACCTGGCTCTGATGGGACCTCAGAGTCATCTAAGGAAGTACCAGTCAAGCAAAATCTAGAAGCCTCTGGGAATACAGGGAGAAAACTGCTCTAGAAAAACATACTGATTTATTGCAATGACAGTTACTGGTCATCTACTAGAGGGGACACTTGCAATGCACACTTGTAGTGAAATTCATGAAAAGAAGACTCAATGTTTTATACATGAGGATTTTTACAGCATGATGTGTGTGTGCCTGTGTGTGTATGAATAATACTGGAGTGAAAATCTAGTGAGCACAGTAAAAATAAATACCTGCCTCATTTGGCACCTAAAAGAGAGCCCTGGAAATGAAGGCACTGGGGTCCTGTCTGTGTGGCAAATAAAGAAATTTGCCCTCCTAATAACTTCTTCCCCTTAAATGAAGAAAGTAATATCCAGTGCCTGCCCAATTGACGGGATGTTACAAGGCTTGGTTAATTTCTGTAAATATTTTGAGCTCCTCCGAGGTGTGTGTTCTGTAAATAGGAGGTATTAATAGCAGCCGTCAGAACAGAAACAAAACTGAACTGAGCTGAAGTCATTTTGTGGGGAAGAAATGTAAACACTCATCAAGCACGAAGCCCATGCTGGACCTGTCACATTGGCCCTTCTTCAAAAAGCAGCCCGGGTCTCATACAGGACATAGTGGCAGCTCGGGCCCTAATCTCAAGTGGGAAGATTCAGGAGACTTGCTGGATTTCCTAACAGTTAATTTCCCAGCTGATTACTATGATTAAGAGCCCATCTGGCACAGCCCATGTGTGAGGTGTGTGTGTGTGCGGGGAAGTGGGACTGTAGTACAGCCTGAGCTAATAGAAAGGAAAAGAAAATGCACAGCGCGGGCAGCGCCATTTTGGGGCCCTCCACTAGGAGATTTGAATTGGAATGGTCGTGTGAGCACCCATGAGAGCAGGTGGCCATATGTTGTAAGAAAGGCGGTTAGACAATGTCTCCCTCTCTCAGGTCTTTCATGGTAGCTTAGTGAGGATTTGGTGGTGCCTTTCTCTGCAATGGGTCTAAAGGGGCTGTGAGCTGTTAAGAGGAAAATCCAGCTCTGACTTTCAGCAGCAACATAACGACATCTCTGCCTGGGACCTTGCGTCAGCTAAGCAGTTGGAGAGTCACACAACTGCCATCCTGCACATGGATGGTGGAGCTACCCTGGGTCTCATAGTCTGCTGGCTCTTACACCCCCTCAAAGGAAGCTCTGAGCAGCGGGGGAGGCAGCCATATGTTAGTGCTTGGTCCTCATGGCCCCTTCAGTATAACAGCACTTTCCAGACCCATCGCAGGCAATCCCATCCCATAAGCACTAATAGGGCTTACAGATGTGCAGAGTAAGGTTCTGATGCTCAGCTGAACTCCCAGATGGAGTTTCTCATAATTCTCTATTTCCCGGAGGATCTTATGTAAATCTATTCCAGACAGAGATTTTATTATATTTCATTTCTGCTCTTTAAGCAGGCTTCCCCTTTGGAGGTCAAGCCTCTAAGTTGCCTTGAAAATTCTTACCTCGAAGGTAGAGGTTCCTGTCTGCTGTGGTCACCACATCGGCCCAGGGCTCCAGGTCCACAAGGAAAACTCATCAGTGACTTGATCTTAATCCCCTGCTGCATGCACACAGGTCACTGAAAAACATCTGGCAGCCCTGACCCATCATGTCCACTTACCAAAGGCATTGAAAGAGGGACAGAGCTGGAGAACCCATTTATAGTCCTCCCTAGTGACAGAGAGATGAGCTAGTGATGGTTGAACTTCAGGAGGATCGGAGAACTCTGTTTGACTCAGTTAGGAAACCTTTCATGACCTGTACTCATCAGCTGGAAAGTCTCCACTTTTATAAAACAGGACACTGGTTCCTTAGGGCCAAGGGTAGGTTATGCCCTCTTTTTCCTCTTGGAAATGTAGAAATGAGATTCGTTTCCCTACAGGTGGGGATCGACACCTAATTGCCCTTTGGAGACCCTCCACCTTGTCTGTTGGAAAGGTGGATTTCACAGTTCATCATAACAATTCAGGAGAGAAATCTAGACCAATAGGAACAGGAGTCTTTTCCTATGTGGTCCTTTTAGGGCTGTGTGTCTGCAAAGGGACTTTTCCTTGAATTATATGGACCGTAGACAGATGTTTTCCCTCCTTGTGGGGGCAGCGGTCCATGAGTGACCCCGTGAGTTTCCAGTGAGACCTTGTTTACAATGAGAAAGCTTCTCAGGGCCTAAGGTTCTCTGGCTCCCCTCTCTATTGCTGGGTCCTAAGTGAATGGCGAGTCTGCTGCCTTTACGCCCTGCCCAGCCATAGCTGTGCGACCTCTCAGCAGGAAGGACTCTGGCAGCATCAATAATGTAAGATGAAAAGCGCACACTTCTCATGCCAGTGTCCTCTCCTTGCACCTGCTTGCCCTCAGCCACCACCAGAGCCCATCCAAGCTTCCCGTGAGAAATGATCATGCCTGTCTTCTGGTTGCATTGCCCTGGGACAGGTCTTTGTTGTAAAATATATTTTCTTACCTAGATTTTTTCGAAGAGAACCAGAGTAAGGATTAATGGATTTGGGGATTCCAGCTGCAAAGAAATCTTTCTTTTCTTCCTGGTTTTCTTGCCTTCCATAGAGACTCAGCTGTCAGTAGGCACACATCACCCAGGATAGGGGACAGAAGCTGAGAATTGTTTTGATGATTTTTTCTGCTTTACTTTGGTAATGTTATATATGCTCTGAAGATGGTGTGAATAACATTTGTAGGAACTATTTCATGCAAGATAAAAATCAACTTGAACTTCTTTATTAGCTAAAATGTTCAGAGATGACATAATAATAAAAATAATTCTTCTCAGGCATCCAAAAATGTGTCACGTTAGAAGCTGTTGACCAGCTTATCTCCATTGTCATGAGAAAGGCAAAGTCATGGTAATACAAAGAGAGTCTGGGTTCAGCCAGGGACAGCAAATACTTGATAATACTTGTGACTGTCAACCTTCTTCCTCCACGGCAGGGATAACTTACTAAGTGTTCACAAAACTCATTCCAACTAGGATCACACTCACTCTTGAAATCTTTCTTTGTTTATATTCCAGGTACCTCTTTCCAGTCAGTCTGAATTGGCCTAAGTGGCTTAATTTTTTAAAAATGAAAATAAAAAGGTGGCATCAGAGTTCTTCGTGGTATAATTAAGATGTTTCAGGAAGGATTTTTGGACTATTATCTGTAGACTTTTCCAGATGTTTCTGTTTACAAATCATTTAGATGGGAGTTGAGACTCAACTTTCCAGTCCCCACCCATTCTTGTCTACCACCCCTAAAATACCACACCATAACAAATGAGAAATATGATCTTGCCTTTGTGAGCCATCCATGTGGTGATGTCTGGTCTATATTAAAAGTCAGGAATAAATTATTTGTGTGAGATAAAAATACAGATGTAATTATATTAGGGATTAATTCTATCCAAGAATAGCTTCTTAACCACTCGAATGCTCCCTGAGGGGCACTAGTAATTTTTAAATTATACATTAATAACCACTTGACTTGTAGATATATAGAAAATAACTAAAAATGTTATATAGAATGCGTTGAACTTGACGTCCTCCATTCTGATCTTGAATTTGCCCTCAATCCTGTCCCATGTATGAAAATAGGTGGACACTTAGCTAGCATAAACAATTACCAGAGGTAATGGATCGATGCCTGTACTCTGGGTCTAGATATGCTGAACCACTTTGCAGAGTTGTGGGCCTGTAAGCTCTTGTCTGTCTCTCATGATTGGAATCAACAGGATGCACAGTTGGCCTGGCTTGAGCACAATACATTGCTGGTAACTGCTTTTGACCTGGCTTAATCTCTGATGCCCATCCCCAGTATGAGCATTTGGTTGCATAGTCTTTGACATTTCCCAAGATGGTGGCTACTGGAGTACATGTGACTGGTGTTTTCTGTATCCTGGGATTCCAGGTGACATCACACAGTAGGCTGGCAGCAGGAGCAGAAGAGAGAAGGAGTGCTTCCAGATTCCCTCAGCCAGACCTAGAAATCTTTCACCAGTTTGGAAAGGGAAGAGGAATCTACATTCTGTGGCTGCCATTACAATAATACATGAACTTTGCAAAGACATGTACCTCTGCTCCATGACAATTCTCTACACAATGTAGAATAGTTATACCAACTTGATTTAGGAGACAATTGTTGAACGATGTGCAACGCATTTTGCAATCTGAAGCATTATCTCATAAAAGATGGAGAGCCCGAACATACTATTCCTTACCTTGTATACTATTGTATACTATTCCATGCCTTATTCAAGGCATGAGGTTGCATTTCAGGGCAGAGTAAAGAAAAGTCAGTTTATAAAATGTGATAAAGTTGTGGTCTTTGACCACAAGGCTGGAGGTGAGAGATTTAGATGGAAAGCACTTAATCCTGTTTATAAACCTGTACATATTTACAAATATACCCTATATCTATCTTAAAAATAGAAATTGTGCTACTTTATTTTGAGATGTGTCTAGGCCACATTTTAGTTTGCTAGTCACTGTTAATATGGCTGTTTTTCTTTCCACATCTCAAAGAACAGGTTTCCTTAAAAATTTTCCAGTATGATATGAAAAACTTAAGCATTTTTTTAACTGAAAGTATCTGAATATACTCTGTATCCATCTGATGTAGTCTCCCTGCAGGTAGCCTGGCCATGTCGATTTTTTTTTTTTTTAACTAATATCTTTCCTTTCTTCCACAAAGGTTTGGCAAGATTGGAGGGAAGGCAGGTGATGGTATAATGAAAAGTGTCTCATATAGTTCCTGCTCTCTGGTGAATTTGAGAAAGCAGTAAGCCAACCTATAAAGGAAAGTTTTGGGGCCAACAATGGGAAAGAAACCTCAATTTCAGGACCAGAGATTGGGTTGATCCTATAAATTACTTGCTCTTTTCTTCTTGACATAGAATCATGTGATGTCCTAAAAAATATGTTTCCACAGTGTGAGACAGTCCTCCTCAGGACCCAGTTGTTGTTGTTGTTGTTAGGTGCCATCGAGTCGGTATCCGACTCATAGCGACCCTCATAGGGTTTTCAATGGCAGGACCCAGTAGACAGGACAAATAGATCAACGAGGACTAGGCAGCATTTCGGCAGTTCAGGCTACTACAGTTTTAGGGACCCATGAAAAAATGCAAGAGTTCCTTCCATGCCCGTAGGCCAACCAGGACATAGGGTAATTGCAGGTCACCTGCTGGAGTCCACCCGCCATACTCATCTCCCGCCAGGTTCATCTTTCATTCTGCTGGAGTCATGATGGCTCACTGCCAAGAGACATCTGAGGATGTACACTGTAGGGCAAAGGTCAGGAAGAGCACCACGGATCTCCCCTTCCCCTAAATCAAGGGCCCAGTTTCTCAGAATCCACGCGCAAAGGGTGGGCAAGCAGGGGTAGTTACAGGGCTGTATCTTCCTCTGCAAATGGCAGGGGCAAAATCTCAGCTCGCTAGCTAAGAGTTGCCTGGCGGCCTTATTTCAACTGAGGCAGCGCAGCTTGCTTTAGCTTGGAAGTGTGAAAACCAAATAAAGTTTGGCAGAGTGAAGACATGGAAGAGGCATAGCCTTCTTGGAGCACAGACACGCTCAGCCCTTTGCACTGAATGCAGAAGCGTTTCCCATCCCTTTACCACTCTGTCTCACCCCACGGCCACCCCTTCGAAAACTGTGACTGTCTCCGCACCTTTGGTTGGCTGCCCCTCCCCAGAGTGTCTCTGAAATTCTTTAACTTGGGAAGGATGCAGCAAATGCCCACCTTGCAACCACCATGTGCTACTAATCTCGCCATCATGGCAGGGCAAAGAAGAACAAACACACACACACACATGCACACACACATGCACAAACACACTCCGACACATATGGAAGCACATCAAACATGCACGATCGCAAGCAAACACAAACACATACGCAACAACAAAGCCATGAAATACATACGGACATACATCAAGCACACACGCAAAACCATACTCACAAGTATACACACATGTAAACGTGCGTGTAAGCACACAAGCACAAAACACACACAAATACACACACATATATACACACACCTACACAGACAAGACTCTGGGACATATACTTTGCCCCTGAACCCTTCACAATCATTTGGACTATTTTTTGTCTACCTTTTCTCTCTCCTGAGGAAAAGTGTTTAAATTCTAATGCAGGAGGCTGAGAAAGGAAAATATTGGCTTCTTCTGTACAAACATCTCCATCCTAAAAGAAAATGTTAATTTCCCCCTAAATCAAATGTTGACATATATCAGCTGCTACTGCCTATGTGTTGGGGTGGGGGGGAAGGAAGGGAGAAGTTCTCTGCTTCAGAGAATGGAGATCAGGCTGCATTTGTCCTCTAAAAAGCTAACTAGCTATGAATCCAAACGGGACTGAGTTTGAGGTTTGAGGAATTGTCCCAGTTTGTTTTTAAACAGCTGATCTCTCTAGGACCTGCTCCTGACTGGAGCACAAAGGGGCAGGTTTCCGCTTTGTGGAATGCACTGTTTTCTGCAGAAACCTGGGTCCCTACACTGTCATCTGCAGTGATTCAGACTCAGCTTACATCTGCCAGGGACAGGACTTTAACTGGACACGTGGAGGGGATAAATGTCTAGGGACATCGAGGAAGGACAGAATCCACAGACAAGGGAAATTTCCAGAGCTGGATGCTTTACCTTCCCTGTACCCTCTACTCCCCAAACACATAGTATGAATATTCTTCTTTGTTCAACACCTGGATTTTAAATATTCCAAATCAAGATTCCCCTATTCCCTCCCCACACTAGTCACACACACACAACCACACACATGCACACGCACACACCCTCTTTTAACTTGTTAAGTTTGAAAGATGATGATATCTCCAACCAGTGAGCTCTGCCAGTCTCCACGGTGAAGGCCAAGATTAATGCAGAAGGTGGTGCAAGCCTGCCGCAGAGCTGCGTGATCAGAATGCAAGATGGAGCGCAGGGGGAAAGGCCAAGAAATATGTCTGTGCTTGGAGTTTACACAAGTCTCCTTAGCAACTTGTCTGAATTTATTTTTCCTTAGCGTGTGGGGGTTTGTTCCAAATCTTGAGTGAAGTGGGAGTCGGGTCTCTAACAAGCCCCTGTTTCCTTTCTGCTGGGGGAGAACCGCCACGTTGGGGAGGGAGGCTTTCTCTTGCCTGGCCCTCCCCCCAGCCCCCGAGGTAGCTCTGATCATTCGCATCATGACTTTGTGGATGGTTGGTAGCTTTCCAGAAATCTGCATGTCCGTGGGGGAATGGCAGAGCCTGTGGCTGACGGCCACAGCTGTGCAGATCCCCACCGCGGCCTCCCTGTTCCCAGTGCCTGCTGCTGTGTGTGGCAAGGGTGTCGCTGTCCTGTGTGCACAAAAGAAGGCAGAAACAGCAGAGCTCCCGTCTTTCCTTTCTTTTTCTGTCTTGTTTTCCTCCCTTTCTGTCATCAACCTTCCCGCCCCGCCACACCAAACCTGAAATTCTAATTAGAAAATGAGTACAAAGCTCTCAGGCAAGAAACAGACTGTTAGAGATTCCTCGGGCTGGCTTTTTTGTGAAGGGGGCTCTTGCTTCAGGGGAAACAACCCGAAATACGGAAGGGAATTTTACCTTCCGTGGCTTTACCTTCAATCAGCTCTAGGGCAGCGGAGAGGCTGCTCACAGGAGCGCAGGCTGAATATAAATCTTAATGTTTTTCTCGTTTGCCCCCCTCCTCTCTTAAAGTCCAGGGAAAAAAAGAAAAGCAAAACCTAGCCAAAAAGCGTTAAGGTTCAATTCTGGATCTTTTACAAACAGATGTTGCTTGTCATTCTGCTGCTGTTAAGAAGCACCAGATTGGACCGAGCAGCAGGAGCGTGTGTGTGTGTGTGTGTGTGTGTGTGTGTGTGTGTGTGTGTGTGTGTGTGTGTGTTGAGGGTAAATGGAGGCCTTGAAAGAAAAAAAAATTGAAAGCAAGAAGTAGGTTACATGGATTCATATTTCCTTTCTTCCTGAACTTCAGGTTGGCAAAGACGATACAAAGCCATTTGCAATTTGCTTGTTTGTTTCTGGTCCAAAAGAAGGGAGGAATGTGGAAAGGAGACTGCCCATAGGTGAGAAGAGCAGATCTCCTGGGAGAAATGCAAAGAGAGAGAAGGGGCTTGTGGCCGGCCCTGTCTGAGGATCTGCTCCCTGGAGTGTGCAAAGCGCTTTCTCTTTCAGCTGAACCTAGTTTGTTGGGTTTGACAGTTTCTTCTTTTCTGTGTGTCATGTGGTGGTTCCAGGTTCATCTATGCTTTTCCCAGAACAGGAATCCCATTACCGCCCAGTTGGAGCTTGAGGGAAGTACGGTCTCTTTCCATAGTGGGTATCGTCTTCCTTGCAGAAGCTGAGTTATTTAATCCTTTATTCTGTACCATCCACTTTCTAATCTAATTGTGTTGTGCTTTCTTAAGAGCCAAACATAGCTTTGAATAGAAAGTGTTAAAGTTGGCCAGCCTACAGGGTGCGTTCACAGCGGATAGTTCACTTACATGACAGGAACGACGAATGTCTGATGTTTTTCAATACACATTGCAGGTTTCTATATCAGAATCAAGATCCTATTGTTACTATTTTTTTTTCATATGAACTCCTCTTCCCTGCTTCATGAGCCATGTATCTAGAAAGGAAGGTGTAGGCTGGCATCATTGCATTTTCAAAAGGAAGAAAAATTGCCATTGTGAACAAACTTGCTCTTTCCCAAAGTGAAAGTAGCCTCTCTCAGCCAGCTGTGCTGGAAGTAACTTGTGACTGGCGAAGTCTCTTTTCCCTTTGTTTCATGCAGTGTGTCAAAAGCAAATTTTCGTCCTGTTCCTCATTCTTCAGTTGTTGACCTGTTAAGCATCTTGTCACAAGTGAACGTTAAGTGGGTTTAGACTCTTTTAATTACAAAGCATTCAGCAGCAGCCCGCTAGGCACATAATCTGAGGGCGTCCTTCGTTTCTGTCCAACCTATCCTATTCTATCATACCATGTTTCATGTCTTTGTTCTTTGGTCAGCCTACACACACTTTCAGTTGTCATTTTTCATAAAATTTTTTTTTAATGTGGGGAGAGTACAGTGGGAAGATCATGAATACCAATGTCTAATGCTCCCTTTGCTCGAAAAGAACGTGGAAACCGTGGCATAGCTTTGCCAGGCTCTTCCCTCCCCTTCTCCCTTCTGGTCAGTTTTCGCTGGGAAAAACAATTTATTCAGTCTAAACTAGCTGGCTTCAGTACCACATTGCTCTTGAGAGATGCTCTGCGCTGTGGTCCGGTAGTCCTGTGGCAATATCACAGGTGGGGAAGGCGCGGCGTGGCGTGGCATGACGCATGGCACCAGCGAATTACCCTGGGAGTGGTGATTGCTGGATGTGCCTCTTTTGTTGAGGTGACTGGATCTTTTGGCAAAAAACAGGGGCTGCGGAGGGTGAGAGAAGAGACGTCAGAAAAACTGAAAAGCCATAAGGAGATCAAAAACTAGCTGTCTCCCTGCTTTGTGATGTTGGATGTCAGGGTGAATACCAAAGGGTAGATTTAAGGAAGCTTGCTGCTTCTTTTCCTTCCTTCCTTCTTTCCTTCTTTCCTTCCCTCCTTCTCCCTCCCTCCCTCCCTTTCTCTCTTCTTCCCTTCCTTCCTCCTTCTCTCCCTCCTTCCCTCATTCTATCCTTTCTCTTTCTGTCCTCTTCTTTCTTTTTCTGCCTCTTTTTGTTCTTTCTTTTTCTTTCTGTCTTTCTCTTTCATTTTCCTTCTTTCTCACCCTCTCTTCCTCCCTTCCTCCATCCAAAATTGCCCAGTTTCCTCTCCGTGGGACAAAGGAGGTCCACAGAGATTTTATACAGAGTGTATATCTTTAAAAAAGAAGGGCGGAGGGCAGAAAAATCTGTTGGTGTAGTTCTGCTGACATCACCATGGATTTGGTGTTCAAGCCCACAGCCAGGCAAAACTCAAATAGATTTTTCCCTGTGCAAGCAGCTGCACAGTGAGTTTGCCTTCCATTAGTGAGGGAACAATGCGGGGAGGCCAACCCAGCGTCTAAAACATGACCAATGAAAGAACATTGGAATGGAAGCCAAGAGCTCTGTTGTGGTAGAAGGGGGACAGGCTCATGAACCCACCACGGCCAGATACCTGCTTGCTCTTAGCAGCCCTGTCAGCAAGGGGAATCATGTCAGAGTTAGAAAGTTAGACCCGTGTCACGGTGATACATCCTGCCAGGTAATCACTGCCTGTTTATTGATTCTTACCTTGACCATTCTTAATTATTGATGGCCTCCTCCTTAATCATGTTTAGCAAGGGAGCCGTTTGGCAGAAAACATTGGAATCGGGGAACGTTCTGAGACTTCGTGTTTTTATTCTATCATTTTTCCGGTAATATCCTTCCCAAGGTCTGTCGGTAGCAAGAGAAGTTTCAGGAAAACTGCACAAAACTTTTTTAAAAATTATAGGCAGTTCTGGAAATGAAGTAAATATGCTTCCCAGTGTTTTTCTAGAAATACTTTTATTTCGGCTTTTGATGTTTTCTTTTTATTCTCGTTCTGGCTTGACTTAAAATTAGCTTACAAAAGAATTGGGTGACAAAAAGAAACCAACCAAAAAACCTAGGGAAGAGTCCTGTTCACTTAAAAATATCTTCAATGTCTTATTTTCCAGGCCCGTGTGAATGATTTGAAGATACTGGCTTAGCAACACGGAAGCAGGGTTAACAATAAGATTCCTAAGAAGTTACATTTTTCAGGTAATGGCATTTTTCCTGTCATTTCCCCTAACCCTTCCATTTCCTTGAGTAATGTAAATTTTTAGGGCATGCTTGAATGATTTAATTATGAAGAATAATTACATTTTAAACTTAATTTTAAAATATAGCAGCCAGTTTTATAATTTTTGTAACCAATGAACAGAACAGTCAGGGCATTTGATTCTGTGGACTTTGGAACGGTTCCTTAAATTAATTACATAATAATGCTTGCTGCTTTTGATGACAATTTAGGCAGAATTCGTTTGAAACCAGCAGACACTATCCTTAAACTCTGTGGCTACCCTGAGTATTTGAATAAAAATATAATAGAGTGTTCAGAATTCTAGGACACAGGGCTGATATAAATGGTGGAATGCCAATATTGATATTTTAACCTGAGTCCTAGATTGGTAATATACTAATGGCACTTTCCAATCCTCTTCTAGTACACATCGAGTGAGGAGGATTTGAGCTCAGCTTTCTTGACACAGTTTCCTTTTAGTGTTATCCAATCACTTTGTACCACTTAAAAATCTTTAATAGCATAAATGATATATTTGCTTGGTAAATTACCTTACCCTGAGTTTTTCCTTGTTTATGGGCATCAGCTTATCTTTTCCAACTTAATTATAAGTATTACTATCTAAGAGAATACTGTGGAATCTTGCTTAATGAAGCAAGCCACAATTTCCTCTGAAAAGAATCCTTATTTTCCTCCTCAACACAAAGAAGTTTCTTCAAGGCAGTACTCAATTAGTATTTTTAGGGAAAATATCTATTACCAAACAACACCTTCCTCTACTACTGTCAGTTCTTTTCTTTCCTTTTCTTTCTCTCTCTCTCTCTCTCTCTCTCTCTCTCTCTCTCTGTCTCTCTCTCTCTCTCTCTCTTTTTTCCAGCTTGGGGATCTTCTGATTGCTTTCTTTATTTTCTGAATCTAAAATGGTTGGATTGTTTGGAATCTAACATTAGTAATCATTTTGAATGGATGCCTTCTCTCTGTCCTATATATTCCAAAGAAAAATAAAGAGGCCCCAACTTTTTTTTTTTTCCGACTTTGAAAGTACCATCCATTTGTGAAGGTGGTATTGTTGGAATGCATCACTTTTACAGATCTTAGTCCACTGCTAACAAATATTGCATATATTATTGTACTAAACATAGAGGTTGAGTATTCCTTATCAAAAATGATTAGAACCAGAAGTGTTTCAAATTTCTGATTTTTTTTTTATTCCAGAACATTTGTGAATATATTGAGATATCTTGATAATAGGACTCAAGTCTAAGCACAAAATTCTTTTTATTTAATATATACCTTCTAACTCTACAGCCATAGCACCCTGGCATGTGATCCCTCTCAGAAGCTAAGCAGGGTCAGGCCTGGTTAGTCCTTGGATGGGAGACCACCTGAGAATACCAGGTGCTGCAGACTAGGGAGGAGGACTTGGCAGTCCACTCCTGAAACAATCCACCATTAAAAAAACCCTATGAATAGCAAAGAAGCACTGACATAGTGCTCGGCATGGCACAGTGTTGGGGAGTGTTTCGTTCTGTTGTACATAGGGTCGCTATGAGTTAGATCCAACTCGACGGTGGCACCTAACAACAATAACAACATACCTCATATGCATAGGCTGATGGTCACTTATACATTATTTTCAGTGCGCTTGGCTTTTGCCCTTGACCCATTATGAGGCCAGGTGTGGAATTTTCCACTTGTGACGTCATGTTGGTGCACAAAAAGTTTTAGGTTTTGATGCATTTCAGATTTTGGCTTTTTGGATTAGGAATGTTCATCCTGTAATAACAATTAGTTCTCATTATTTGGGGAGCCTGGGCCTCTTCCATTGGATTTTAATAAGAGTTCTTGTCTCCTGTATATTTCAGCAATCCTTGACAGTGTTCAAAGTGCCCATCCTTAAATACCTCGGGTCCCATTCTTTTGTCAGAAAGATCAAAGGAAAATAAGAGGCTCAAGGCCTATTTAAAAATCCTTTATTTTATGAAGGAAATGAACATTTTTAAATAAAATAAATTAAGTAAAGACTATGTGGGAAGTTTCTGGTTCGGATACGTCTCATTTCCACTGGTTATTGTTCTTTCTTTGAATCTGAAAGTTAAGCCTCACAGAGCTACAAGTAAATTCTCAGTTTTGGCAACCTCTATAGCATCGGCAGGGGCCAAATAATTGTACCAGAGCACACTTGGGATGAAACAGGCAATGAAATCCCTATGGATGGTTGCCCCTCAGCCCCTTTCTTCCTAGTGTTTCCTATTCTCTTGATTTCACTTTTTAGGTGGTATACCTGGGGCTTGATTGTCTCTCTGAGTAACTTCCTATTTCACCTCTATTTTTCTTTTTTTTTTTTCTTTTTTGTCATTGGTAGAGACTTAGTTCATCTCAGGTTCTTGAGAAAGGAGCAAATGTCCTTTTGTTAAGTCAAAGGAGATCATTCTGAGATTCAGGATGCACAATCATAGCTAACAAAAGTTAAAAAGGTCTCTTTTTAGGTCATTCAAAAGATTGGAGGCATATGCTTCTCTCAACATCTAGGGAGGGGAATTATTTAGCTTTCCAACATGTGTCCCTGAAGTGCTTATGATTAAGGCTATGTCGTCAATAAAATTCACAAAAGGAGCCCGTTAATAACAGTTCTTTGTCTTGGATGTCCCATTTTTACATGTTGAACATTGCCTTTGTAGAAAGGTTGGTATGTTGGCAAATGAAATCCCTTTATAAGAAGGGAACAGATTAATCCTCATCCTTTGGAACAATTTTAGGGGTAGCAATTATGTAATTTCTTTTATGGCTCAGACTTTATAAAATACACCCAAACTTGCTTGTTGGTGGTGTGTGGACCAATAATGGGGGAGTGAAACCACAAATGCTTCCTGAAGATGAATCTTCCAATTTAGTGTAGCTGGAAATCGCCTCTCAAGTGGTGCTCAGAAAATACTCTTTCAAGTCCGTTGGTGGTGCTCCCTAAGAGTTTTTTTTTTTTGAGACAAGGTCTCTTCAAGTTCTTCAGGCTGCTTCTGGCCTGGAACTCAGGATCCTCTTTCCCCTCCCTGCCCCACCCCAGTCACTGGGTTTACAAGCCTAGTCCACCACACCTAGCTTGTGCATCCTAGTTTATTCCTGTTGTTTTTCAGCATAAAAATGGAAAGGAAATATTTCACTACTTTTTTGAAAGGAATTAAGTAGATAAAAGAATAGCCAAGAGCCAGGCGTGGTGGCTTACACCTGTCATCCCAGCAACACGGGAGGCAGAGGCAGGAAGATGGTAAATTCAAGACCAGAGGCAGCCTGTGTAATTTAGCGAGATCTTGTCTCAAGATAAAACATAAAAAAGGGTCTGTGGGGTGCAGCTTGCAGAGGATGTACGAGGCCTTGAGTTCAGCCCTCTAGTAACACACACAAAAAAAGAAATAAACAAACCAAGAAGAAGAAGAACCGACCTTGCATTTGGGCACTTGTTTGTTTCTTTCTCTCCCTCTTCTTCCCTCCCACCCTCCCTCTCCTGCTCCCTCCCCTCCCCCTCTGCCTCTCACCAATTTAAAGAATTTTCTTTATTCTGCCTATTTGCCATATTGATACTAGTTTGCCCAGACTGTGTTAAGAACTCAATACGTAAGAATTCCATGCATTACAGAGTGCGCGTCTGCTATATTGCTAAGTGAAAACCAAGGGAGGTCTGTGGGAGAGAACAGGAGATTTTACTTAACTTTATCCTTTTGCGAGTGGGATGAAATCCTTTCCATCTCTGGCATAAAATAATTGAACGGCAGAATCTTTTGTTGCACTAATGGCTTTAACGTTTCGTTTTCAGACATGTCAGATCCCCAAACGAGAGAAGACACTGAGGCCTGTTGCCACAAACCCGTAGATCCGAACTTGTGGTGATAGTCCACACAAGCTTGTGTCTATAGGTCTGTGTCTGTTAGGCAATCTCACAGTCCTGGGGCCGGGCCTGTGTGCCTCTGAATATCCCCTCCCGACTTTCTCTTCTCTCTCTCTCCTCTTTCTCTCCCCTAGTTTCCTTTCAGAGTGGTAGGGATGGAAAGCGGGGCTGAAGTGGAGGAAGGAGGCCTTTTGTTCTGAAATGGATGAGTTAATTCATAGGCTCGCCCTCAGTTCCCTTACCTGCCATAACTGGTCTCAGCAGTCAGATTAAGAGAATAGGTTGCAGTGAGGCAGCAAGAATGCCAGGGATTCAGGCAACTGACTGTCGAGTGATGAGTAAACAGCTATCAAGACAAGGTTTGTTTTGTTTTCGGAAGGGTATTATGATCTTTTTGGAAAGTGACAGATCCGTTTGCAGTACCAGCCTCACCTTGGTTTGGGCTGTGCGTTGTAGGAATTCTTCCTCCTCCCTTGTTCTCCACGCTGAGTCCGATCAGTCCTTATCACCATAAACAAGATGATTGCGGGAATGGACGTGTTTACCTGCTTCACTTACTTCTACTTCTGTAAAGACCAAGCAGGGTAAGAAGGACTTTTTATTTAAAAAGAAAAAAAAAAAAAGACATGACCTGTTTAGATCCAAATTCATCTTTGGCCAGAGCTGTTTTATAAGTCTTTATCATGTTTAAAGGGCTGGAATGAAAATAATTTTATCCCTTTGCCTCTGAAATGTCACAGTTGTGCCAGAATTGGAAAGCCAAGCTGACCACAGATCAAAGCAGAACTAGCTATATTTGTCTCATTCCAACAATGTGAGCTGAGGAGTCTGTAAACAGAACCCAGGGTGAAAAGTTGATCAGATTCTGGGCGACTCCTCAACTTTCCCATTCCCTTTTGGTCAAGCACAGTGCCAGCAATTCCCTTAAGAAATTTTGGTTGGTTGGTTTGATTGATTTTTGATGCAGCCTCTTCGAACAAAAAAGAGCCAAAATGAACTTGTGGATGGATTAACATCAGAAAGTAGTTTGAAATTCAAGTAGATACCTTTTGTCTTCTCTTAAGGGTCACACTGTCCAGGAGTAGCTAGAACTCTCCTATCAAGTATGTGAAGTCGGGATTTTTAAATTTCTGTGTTAGCAAGGGGGCTGGGATTTAGCTCAGTAGGTAGGGTGCTGCTCTGCAGTCTCTGAGGTCCTGAGTTCAATTCCCAGCACCGCAAAATGGGAGAAGGACGTGGCAACCCACTCCCAAGGCAATACCGAAACAGTCAGCCATTGAAAACCCTATAAGAGTCGCTATGAGTCAGACTCAACTCGACAGCATCTGACCACAACAACAACGATATCAAGGCCTCCATGTAGACCACATAGGACAAAGGGCAGAAAGAGTTCTATAAAAGCAATACCAAGAGAGTACTGTTTCTATGTGTATTTTTTTTTTTTTATTGTATTGGGAGGCTGAACCCAGCGCCTCGCTCGTACTTTGCAATTGCTCTAGGACTGAGCCGCATGCCCAGCCCCGTTTTAAAAACTTTTTATCTTGAGACAGGGTCTCGCTGAGTTATGCAGGCTGCCTCTGGCCTTGAACTCACCATCCTCCTGGCTCCACCTCCCAAGTCACTGGGATGACAGGCGTATGCCACTGTGCCTGTCTTCTATGCATTTCTTTTATATTTGCTTTGAGTGGCATTGAGGAAAGCGGTGGGTCTCCAGTTCAAACTTCCAAGAAATCATTGATTTATTATGGAATGAAGGAACACTATATCCAGAAGAGAACACTGCCCTCATTGGTGTGTCCTGTGTACCTGTTTGCTCATGGCCCTTAGCCACCCATTAAACAAACAATCTACGTTGTTGGTTTTACATGCCTCTTTGAAGTGGTTGCATTGGAACGTGTAAACTGCCAGCAGATTAAGCCTGCGCCTCCTCTGCACAAACACTTGTTTGCTACAGGCAACTTCACACCTCTACTCCTCATCCCTTTAGCCTGCTGCTGCCCTTTAGCCTGGTAGCAGTGTGCTACCAAGGGGATTAATGGGGAGTTCATGGATCCTCAGGGTCCCTGAGCTCCTAATGTTCCCAGCATAATACTAGGGCTGCAGGATGCCCAGTAGATGACTACTGGACTTTGCTTTGGGATAACAGATTTACAAAATCCATTATCCCAAGAAAAAAAAGCAGTTGTGCAGAGCATCTACCCTTGCAAAGATTCTAAAAGGCTTCAAACATTATTTGATGCATCTGGTTAGGAAATATTCTAGTGGAAAGCCCAAAGCCGCTGGACACTGGCCACAAGAAACAGGATATTAAATATTTTACATGATGATGAAATTCAGTATTTTTCCCTTCTTCCACGTTGATGAATGAATGGTTCCCTACATATTAATTGTTCCTTTGGGGTTCCCTCAGAGTGTACTGAGTAGCCTACAGGAAGCATGCAGAAAGTAAACTAATTTCAAGATTTCCCCAGAAAGGCTCTGAAAATATATTACGATAGCCAATTTAACATGGAGGTACAGGGAAAATGGATATAAAGCAAACTCATTAAATTCTCAAATCATCATCATTCAAATACATTTCTTAAGATACAATGCTACGATATGGTTTAAACAATTATTTTCAAAAACAAAAAAAATTCTTATTAGAATTGTGTTTGATAAAGCAACTTTGTATCAACCGAATTGGGGGAGGGAGAAGCTGGTTTTCAGCTTTGAAAGTGTTTCTGGTTCATATTTCAAAATTACACCTGTATTTCTAACATGGGGCTGGGATTTGGCTCAGTTGGTAGAGCACTGTGCTGCAGTTTCTGAGGTCCTAAGTTCAATTCCCAGCACCGCAAAAATGGGAGAAGGGCCTGGTAATCCACTCCCAAGGCAATCCCGAAACAGTCAGCCATTAAAAACCCTATGAGGGTCGCTATGAGTCAGATACCGACTCAATGGCACCTAACAACAACAACAACATTTCTAACATAGGAAAAAACGATGTGTGTATGGTAGAATTTACTCTACATTTTAAATTAAGGTGGTTCCTTATTTTTCTCAATATGCCTACCAGTCATTCCTCTATATTTGTTAAGTCTTCTGACAATGGTATTTAATGTCTTCAAATATCACCTGGCCTCTCTGATTAAGATTTTAAAAGCTTCTGATGCCTGTAATAGCACTGGAATTTTACAGGGAAGTCAATGTGAGTGACTCTTCAAAGATTTTCAAAGATTTATTGGCATTGAGCAGGGGGGGTAATAAAATGTGAGTTGGAAAAAGGCCACTTTTTATTTTCATGTAGCCATAAGGCTAGAAGGGTTATTATTCATTCCCTTGCTCATTCACTCAACAAACTAGGAATGCTTACTTTCTGTTTGTCACTTGGCTAGATGACAAAGATATGACTGTGACTTTCATAAATGGATTATCTGGTCAGGGGCCCCTCTTCAGAATTGTGTATCAGCCACCCCAGACACATTTTAGTGACTCACATGTTTTAATCATCATGTGTTTTTAACTTCTAAATAACTAATCAAAAACAGAATAGACTTACTAGTGGAGAGTCCCTACATGTTCCTAATCCTGTATACGCACAGTATTATTCGAGGTTCATCATCACTTCATTTAGGAGATTGTTGCTAGTAGCAATTAAAACCTTAATATTTGGTGGATTCTTTTTGCACATGTTCAGAGTCCCTATGGAAGATATTTTTAAAGTTAAACAGTACAGAAGATTATAGCTAAAGATATGTAACTACTATCTCATAAATACTACTTATATTTTAGTTTCACTTTTCAATAAGAATTTTTATGACATCATTCTATATCATAATTGCATGTTGTTATAACATGCCTACAAATATTTACACTAATTATGTAATGAGCCATAATTGCACTAATACATGATAATGGGCTAAAATCAGTGAAAATAAATGCAGAAATTCACATAACCAAAAGAGCGGAGTATTTGAAAACCATTAGTATTCTCAGAGCAGCATCTTTGTATCTTTGACCCCCAAAGTAAGAGTGTACATGGAGAAAAATCTAATTTTTCCACTTGTAAGTATTTTAAAAATGTCTAAGCCATACGGTTGGCTAATATACCAGTATTTGAACACAGTAAAGCTTCTCATCTCTTTGTTGTGTCTTCTTTTGTTAAATCTTACCTACTCTTCCCCTGCATTTGTATCTCATTCTGTGTTTACAGAATCAGGTAAATTGGCACTTTAGGGTAAATGAAAGAAGTTCAACTAAAAAAGGAAAGAAGAAATTTTGCATTTTCTAAACGTTAAATCTTCTACATGAGAGCGAGACAGAAAAAAGTTTGGACTTAAATTGTAATTGGGATGCAAGGGCATATAGAAAAATAATCCCACAAACAGACATGCAAGTAGAAGAGAGGCCTTTGGTAGGGGGGTTGGGAGAGAGGGGAGGAGGTGCACAAGAGGGTAAGGGGGAAGTTTTTTGTGCAGTGTACAATGAAATGCTTATATGGAAATATCACAATGAAATGCCTGTCAGAGTGAAACACATTAAGTTATACATTAAAAAATTTCCAACAACAACAAAAAAATCTTCTACATGAGAGAAAATCAAGAGGAGGAAGACTCAGAAATACTCCATGAGTTTCCATCTGAGACCCAGGCCTTAAAGTAAACTAGCCAGTCTGAATTCATCCTCTTTAATATTCCCTTCCTCCAGAATCTTGATACTGCATATACCTTACCAGGAAGCATGCTCCAATATAAGTGGAGGAACTAGGGACCAGACATAAAAATCACCTAGTCCTTAACTTTAGATTTATTTATACTCTCATTTATCCATTCTTGCATACATTCTTGTTTTCACTTGACCAGTTTTGTTTTGTTTTGTTTTGTTTTTTAATCTTCTGCCATGTGCCAGGGGCCAGCCATGCTGGTGGTACTAGATTTGCAAAAGTGAGCAACATGGCCATCTTCACATAGCTCAGGGTCTAGTGAATGACACAAACAGATTAATTATCCTGCACAGGTTAAATTAGAAATGTGTACATAAAGTTATGACATAGAAGAATTCTTTGAATTGAGGCATGACAGATGCATGGGAGTTTGCTTGATAAAACTGACCTGATATTCTTCCTGTCCCCCTCTCATGGAACCAGGTATCTTTGATTTAACAGAGGCAGCTCCCCTCAGAAAAGCAGCCCCACCCATGAAAGCTGTGTAAGAGAATAAGGTTAGAAAAATCAGTGTGTGTGTGGCGGGGGGATCATCCATCCCTAGGACAGTAGGTTAGTGAGAAGCAGCACCAACTCTTCAGCACGTGGACTAGTCACTTGAGGATAATCAGTGTGAGGGAGTTAGATGACCATTACATTCAGACTCTCTTCCATCTCAGTTTGCCCAGGACCAGGCTTTTTGTGATACTGACTTTATCAGGCAAAACAAGAGTCAGCTAAGATATATGCGGAGAGATGCCATAGATAGACCAGCTATCAGTACTTAGGGGAAAAATACAGACCTGACCCAATGTGAATTGATGTGGAGATGGGAAGTCACCAATCTTGAAAGAGTCTTTTTCCTGCTCAAGCATCTAACTGAGACTGAAGAGAAAGAAAAGACTGAGTTTAAAAATTAAAGGTGCCAACAGGGAAGTTTAACACGTCCGCTTATAAAGAAAAAAATAGCGGCACATTTTCTTAGGTTCCTAAATAAACTATTGAGGGCAGGCTTATGAAAACGTGCTAAAACAATCAATTAGTTCTGGAAGAAAGGGCCTTTTATATGTAAGAGAATTATGTCATATATATGATACTGTTGGGTGAATGTTCAACTTGGCTTCTATGTTATTTATCTCAACTTTGCTCAGAACCCTATTTTCCTTATCTTTTCGCCATGTTTTGGCTTAAGCCATTTCCCCTTATTTATTGAGCCTCTACAAATTTGAGTTTTTGAGATTTACCAAGGAAACATTTGTTTTCCCAATACTTTTTTTTTCAATCGTCCAAGTTTAAACATTGGTCCACTTTTCTATCCCTTCAGTATGAACTGCCATTACTATAATTTTTAAGCACAAAACATTTTAAGAAGACCATTTCCAAATATTTGCTCCCTTCTTATCTATATAGTGATCTCAACCCAAGGTTCTTATGTTGCTTTCTCTATTTTCAGACCCTTGAATATGTTGTCTCTTACGAATGGCCCAAATAAGTGACAGTACGGAGAACCATTATAAGACTAACTTGCAATTGCATGCTTAGGAAATGGTAGCTTTCCAGCCATTGTGACTGCATGTTCCCAGGTTGAGGTAGTAGGTTGTATAGTTTAGAATTATATCAAGGGAGATAACTGTACAGCCTCCTAGCTTTCCTTGGGTCTTGCACAAAGCAACATGGCGAGAACGATCATGAGTCCTCGGGGCCATTTATTCCTAAGAAACCCTATGAAAGGTAAGATTGGGCACAGTTATGTTACTGGAATTTTAGAACTCAGGTTTTGTTTAATTCTGGTACTCATGCTGTATTTTCATGCTCAGTTGCTTTGGGTTGGATTTTCTTTTAGCCAAAATGGGAGACTGTGAGGGATTCAGTGTATCATTTGTCCATCGTCACACTGATGCTCCATAATGAACAACACCAAACCCCAGCGACATACAACAATCAGTATATGTTTAGCATGTGTGTCTGTGGATCAAGGATGTTGAACAAGCAGGTTTTCTGGTTCCAGATGGGTTCATTCATTCTGGTTGTCAAATCTAGGATGGGGTCATTAGGATGACCAGGGCAGCTTGGTTCTGCACCGCGTATCACATACTCCAATAGGCTAGGCCTAGTACGTTCTCATGGTAAAGGCAGAGGAGAAGGAACAAGAAGAAACCCAATGGCTTGAAGATTTTGCAAGCTTCTGCTTGTTTTGTGTTTGCTAACATGTCATTGTTAGATGAAGTGACATGGCCAATCCTAGAGCCAGAATGGGAGCTACGGCCACGTTTCATAGCAAAGAGCATCAACTCAGGAAGGGGTTATGAATTTGGGCCATTTTTACAATCACATTGCATTTCTTTGAATAATATCACGTTGAGTATAATATTGTACCCTCCACTGGAGGAAGCTCCTGGGTTCAAGAGCCATGTTTTTGAATTCACATATTAGATTCTAGGATAAGCTGGTCTTTAAATGTTATTGTATGGCTTGTTGATAAGTTCCAACCCTCAGTAGTAAAATGCCAAGAGACCCTATTGGTACTGATGTTGATACTGATTATATCAGAATATAAGTCTGGTGGTTTTAGGGTGATATGGAATGTCATGCACAGTAGAGATGTTGCCTGTCTTAGACTCTATCATGAGTCTATGTGCAGCAAAAAGAGCTATGGAATCCTTATCTGTTGGTTAGGAGGGGGTTGCTTCAAGCCCAGATGCTTTTCAGTAGAAAAATGCATTCATGTACTCAGAAAGCACTTAATGAGGCAATTTAATGCATTGTATTATGTTCTGGGACTTCAATACACTGTGCATGTAAAAGAGAATGATTTTGCAGCCGGTGGGCATAGTTCTCCTCTCTGTCTCTAAGCTATCTGAATGAAAAGATGAAATCCGTCTGTTACCATGTTGATTCTATGGTCAAATATCTCCATGGGGAATCACTGTGATTGTCACATGTCAAATAGGTCAAGGATAACTAGCCCCACTTTGATGATGAAGCACAGCAGAAGGTTTAGTGTTACTTTTGGGCCACTCTAACTAAACTGAACTCCACAGCAGAACTAGCACCAAGACTCGAAGGCTCTTTTGCCATTTTCATTTCTGAGCTCATTCTTCCATCTTTTAGAAGGGCTTGTGGCCTACCTCAAGAAGGCACCGGCATTACTTTGTTACATTTATTATGAGTGTAACATGAAATGCATTAATTCCCTGTATCTGTGTTGGATAAGAGTTTGTGTATTAAACATCTGTCACCACTTGACATATAAAGGCCCATTTAGTACCATTTATACATTTATAGGGGCTGGGATTTAGCTCAGTTGGTAGAGTGCTGCACTGCAGTCTCTGAGGTCCCGAGTTCAATTCCCAGCACTGCAAAAATGGGAGAAGGACCTGGCAATCCACTCCCAAGGCAATCCCGAAACAGTTTGCCATTGAAAACCCTATGAGGGTCGCTATGAGTCGGATACCAACTCGACGGCACCTAACAACAACAAATACATTTATAAAGCTTTTTTTTTTAACATTGTATCATCTTCCTATACAAGGCAATAAGATCCTCTTCTTTCAGTGGCATAAGCTTGAAGTGTGTTCACATACCCATAGTTCCCAAGAACAAGAACATACCACTATTTGGGATGCCCTGCCTCTAAGCCAAAGTACCTTAGTACAATTGTGTTTCTGCTGCCTTTGGTAATAAGGTTGTGTCCACTCCAGTTTAAATAATGCCTTCTTTCTTTTGGAATCACATAGTGTCTAGGAGCTTATACTATGTGTACAGTAGGATAAAGAGTTTGAGAACTATAAGGAAATAAGATTACATCAGAGGCTACTTTAGTCGCATGTTAGTATCAGTTTCAGCAATAATGGATGGGTAAAATATTTTCCAAAATGATTCATTCTTTATCTTTATTTTTGGTGAGTGTGTGTTCTGTTTCTTCAAGGAGATTCTTCACTCAATTTTATGGAACTGACAATCATTCTTATCCCCAGATATCCCAAATACACTGCTAAAACAAATGGTCATAGTAACTTCTGAGAATTGATCTTAGGATTTAAAAAAGAAAAAAGAAAGATGCAGCAGGCTACACTTTCAAATATCATCAAGGAATTATAATATCTATACTGATAGTAGAAATCTCATTTTGATTCTTCAGAATCTGTTCATTCAATTCAGCTATATTCTAGTGAACCAGTAGACTTCAAAACATGAAAGTGTTGCTGGCATCTTGACCTTGATCAAGCAAAGAATGTTTTGCTAACTCAAGTTAAGGGAACTGGCAACCTTAAGGAGCAAGTTTATAAACTTTCTCAAAGACAGGTCTTCTGTGCTTCTTAATTTTCAAGCATCAGACTCTTTTTCACTTGGTTTATTAATAGAAATTTCTAATACCAGTATGTGGTGATGCAGTTAGTCAACTTCTTGTACTGGGTATCCATGAATTTCCAAAGCTATTTTTGTTATTGTGTTGTTTTATTTTCTGATGTGTAGTCCAGACTGGCCTCAAACTCATGATCCTCCTATCTCAGCCTCCTGAGTATTGGGATTTACAAGTGTGCACCACCACATCTGACTTCCAAATACATTCTTATGAGGATAAATATTAGCCTTCTCAGAGTTTTCCTTGGTTCATTATATTCTTGGAACTTTCTCGAGACTCAAGGGAAAATGAGGAAAATAAGTTTTTCTTAACTTAAGTGCTATATATTTTCTAAATAATCAAGTATAATCTCTGACTGCAAATAGTCTGGATTCCTATCTCACTACTATTCTTTCTAACTAACTCTTAAGTAAAGTTGATATTATTAGTGCATGGAATATATTCTTGGAAACTAATATTTTCCATAAACAAATGCTTTCTAGTTTCAGAGGTCTAGGTACTTAGGCTGAGGATGAGAAATTTGGGGATAGTTTCCCATCTTTAGGTATTTAGATGTATTCACACCAAGTTCCCCTTTTAATTGTAGTCACAAAATCTTTTATTTATTTTTAATTCACTTTTATTAGTAACTTATTTATACATATTAGTAGGGTATCGAGCAATATGTTGGCTGATACATTTGGTATGCAACTATCAAATCAATATTTCTTAACACTTCCATCTCCTTAAGCATTTAAAACCTATCTTTTAAATGTTCCTTAGTTCCCTTCACTAATACAGAACCATAAGGTAGTGCACTATTGAGGTTGCTTCTTAGAAAGAGAGACACTGTGGCATTGAGAGTGGTCCTAAACCTCTTCTTATTGCAATACTCATTCATTAAGCAGAAGTGTCCTTCAATAGCCCATGTAAAGAGAATCTACATGAGAGCCTAAGTGCCAGTACCCAACCTGTTTCTGCCATAATCAAGTCATTTAAACTTCCTAAACTTCAATGTTCAAAGATGTAAACCCATGAAATGGAACTGGATGGTGTCTGAGGTGCCTATAATATTGAATTATCTGTGATTTGGGGACTGTCATTTAAGAACTTTAAATTGCAGGGAGTAGATTCTTCTTAGCCTCCATATCCTCCTGTCCTATAACATGAAAAAATATTATCCCAGTTCTATCCCCATGCTGTTAAAGGGATGTGGGTGGCATGGTAAGGGCTAGTTGGTGGTAACAATTACCACATCAGGCTGCTGGCCCTAAAGGTAATGTTAAGGCTGTGGAAGAAGTGGCCTGAAAAAAACAGTAAACATGAATCCCCTTGTTCCTTCCATAGTTTGCAGATCAGTAGGGTAATAAAGAAAAGGAAAATTAGTTGCTACCTGGTTAATGTCTATGATCAGACACTGGATATCACTTTACAGTGTGGATTATCCCAGTGGTGAACAGGAGGAGATACGTGAAATTCACTACCTCCTTCCCTGGTTCCCTTTTGTGCTCTTTCTGAACAGAAATTACGTGCTTCGGGCTCCACCGCCAACTTCAGCATGGAGCACATGAACGCTCTGTGGCCCTTCTCAACCCTTTTCCATCAGTCACAGGGGTCCTACCACTCTGCGATAATGCAAAATGCAATAACGCTTAGCATCAGGACATCTCTGAGTCAAGAGGTTAAGGGAAAACACATCTCCCTTTGTGTTCCTACAGCTCTGATACTGTTAATGGCGGAAAAACCATGGAGACAAATAGATCTCTCTTTATTCAGGAAGCTTTGAGTGAAGAGAGATCCCTCTCTATATGGTGCATTAAGGAAGGATGAAGGAGGGGAGGGGTTCATGAAACACTCTTGATAAGGCTTGAGCCTTGTTGAGAGGGAGGATTCTCCCTTCTTCATTTTCTTTCCATTGCTTTCATAAATACTCTCAGTTGTACCAGCGGGAAATGAGATGTAACCTTTCATGGTACAAATCCAGGGAAAGAAAACTCTGAATAAACGTAGCAGAAAACTACATTTACAGAGTATTTTCTAAAATGTGACCCAAAGAGGTATCTAATGATATAGCTGCCTCTTTCTTCCTTAGACCAATGTTGTGCATCTTGCCTTTCCTGTTGTTCACTTCCAGTATCAGGAATGTGAATCAATACATTTGTGGAAAGAAACCAAGACAAAAAAAAAAAGAATAAATTATGATTGCACTGAGATTTTCACTTGGAAATAATGTGAAAGTAGACTGCGGGCTCTGAATGGCCACATTAAGATCATATGAAAACATATTCTTGTGATCTTATTGCCTATCCACTTGAGAATGTCCTCCAGGAAAATCTTAGTAGAGATCGCTTCTTGTTCCCAGAGGACCTCAGAAAGAATTTTGTTTTATTGCTTACACAGTTTGATCAAAAGCCAAAATTATGATGTTCCATTTCCTTAGGACCTAAAGCATTTTCCCTCTGTGGAAAACAAAACTCTGGATTAAGAATCCATTTTGGAGGTTATCTGCCCTATTCATTCATTCATTCAGTAGTACTTGAAGGCTCAACCCAAGGCCATGCACATGCTGTGCAAGTGCTCTACCTCTGGGCTGTACTCCCAGCCCATTTTTTACTTTTTACCTTGAGACAGGGTTGCACTAAATTACGCAGCTGCCTCTGGTCTCAAACTTGCAATCTTGCTGCCTCCACATTCTGAGTCAGTGGGATCACAGGCGTGAGCCACCATGCCCAGCTTCTCTGCCCAAATTAGATCTATCAAATAATTATGAAATTTCCTATTATCTGTATAGTCTTAGGAACAATTGAGGGTTATACATTATTGATTACTGTTCGATCCTGTTATGAGTTGACTGTTCTGGCTTTGAGGAGGGGGTGGGGAAGAGAAGTGTGGATTTAGTTTTGACATTGGACTGGAAACTTCCAGACGTGTTTCCAAAGCAGAGTAATACTCCGCAATACTACTGCTCTAAATGCAGATTCTGTTGCATTGAGGGCAGCCAGAACTCATGTATAAAAATGTTCATCAAGTCCAGGAAAGAAGGACAGGGATTCCAGAATGACTCATTGTTTGATGAATAAGGCCCCAAGTGTTCTGTGGTTGCCATTTTTAAATTTGAATAAAACATATAGAATTCAAATCATAACTTGAATTCCAAATCGGGGCAGATCACGCTCAATGGCGAGGCTGCAGTGTTATCACAATATGCCTTTTCTGGCCAACTGCTAGCAAGCAACTTCAAAACATAAATGTCACACTCAAGATGTGTGTTCTTAATCCTCTAAGGGTTTGGGAATCTTAATCTATTTGTAGCTTTTTTTCTTTCTTTCTTTCTTTTTTTTTTTTTTTCCAGTCTTGGGGCCTCACACTTGCTAGACAAGTGCTCAATCACTAAGCCAGACCCTCAACCCCATTGTTGTTTTTATTTTGAGACAGAGTGTTGCTAATTTGCATAGGCTGCCTCTGGCCTCAACTCCCAATCCTCCCATCTCAACCTCCGGAGTCACTGGATTACAGGTATCCAGCATGGTGCCCAGCCTATTTGTAGCATTCTTATATTGAGTAATGAAATGTCACTAGGAGAAGGACCTGGAAATCCACTCCCGAGGCAATCCTGAAACAGTCAGCCATTGAAAACCCTATAAGGGTCTCTATGAGTCAGACATGACTCGACAGCACCTACCAACAATAATGAAATGTCACTGATAACAGGAACCAATATGCAAAACACCCCATACACTGAATAGAAGGATAGAACATGAATTTATGAGAAGTAATTTTTTTCTTATCTTCCATGACCAAGAAGCAGTTTTCTGATTAATCACTTTAACAGATTTTCCTTATTTGAGATGCACAAATGACCAGTTATTAAAACAAAGAATATATTCTGTTAAAAACTGAAAATGTTCTAAATGGAGTTTCACATTGGTTAGATTTTTAAGTTACTCAGGATCCTGTATGGTTTAAGGTCAGCATTATAAAGCTAAATTTATCCTGTGTAGTTGTTTAACACGAGACAGGGCCAATTATAGACCTCAGCTTGGCAGAATATTGGTGAAACTCAATTTTACCATTTATGTTCTGTGGTTTGAGTTGGAAGCTCATGTTGAAATAACTCTGATCTCTTCTAATGGGAAAGTGCCAAACAGTTACGCTGCAAATTAAACATTACTCTTAACCAATCTACCAAAATGCTTCATTGTGAACACAGCATATGCATTATCCCATAACTTGTATGGCTCTAAACTTAGCTGGCTCTGGTGGCTATTCCCTGCCTGGCCAGTTCTCTTCTCTACCTTGCCCCTGCTGGTCTGTGCTATTGAGGCTGACCTTCATAGATGGCGTCAACAGTCCCTTTGCCCTCTGGTTTCTGAATGTGTTTGGCCAAAAGAAGTATTCAGCAAGATGGCAGAGGGAGAGTAGAGAGAGAAGTTGGGGTACTGAGTCCCGCTGATCATCTCCTCGCAGGCCCTGGAGTGCACCTGTCTGCTTCTTTACTGAAGGTGGACATCTCTGGTAGTTCCAGCTCCAACTGCAGCTTCTGATAACCACACTCCCTTTCTTTGTTCTCTCAGGCCAGACTGTAAGAAATTCACACTGTTGTTAATTTTGGATCCTTCCCTTCCCTTCCCTTCCCTTCCCTCTCCTTCCCCTCCCCTCCCCTCTTCTCCCCTTCCCC
>VMDO01012030.1:0-63973 GCA_007922755.1 Pedetes capensis | reverse complement strand
AAACTTGATCCTTGTTTCTTTTTGTTGTGTTATTGCACTGGTTATAATCACAAGTATGATGTTGAAGAATAATGACAACATTCTTGCTGTATTTCCAATCTCAGGAAGAAGACTTCCAGTCTTTCACATTTATAGACAGTCTTAAGTGTAGATTTTTCACAGAGGTTATTGGTCAAGTTAAAGGAGTCCCATTCTAATCTTAGTTCACTGTGTATTTACTTATTATTATTGAATAGGTATGGACAGTTTTTAGTTTTCTGCATCTTATTTAAATGATTAGACATATTTTGTCTATAGTGTTTTGATATGGGAAATTGTATTCATTAGTTTTCAACATTGAACTGCCCTTGCATTCCTGGAATGAACCCCACTTTGGTTATTATAAATTATATTTTCAAGAAATATTGCTGGATTATATTTATTGCTTTTTAGTTGAAGATTTTCCTGTCTAAATTCATGAGAAATATTGATCTGTCACTCTATTTTTCTCTAAAAATGTCTTTTCTATAGTTCAGATATCTACAAGTCTCAACAAATGGCTAGGGAAATATTTTGCCTCTTCAGTTTCATGAAGTACTTTATGTAGAATTGGAATTATTCCTTTCTCTTTGATAGAGTTTTCCAGTGAAATCATCAGTGGATAGAGATCTCTTTGTTGGAAAGTTTTAATTAGAATTTAATCTTTTAAAGCCAAAGACAGACCAAGCGTGGTGGTGCACACTGCAGTCCCAGAAACACAGGCGGGAGAGGCAGGAGGTTGGTGGCCTCACAACCAGAGGCAGGTTACATAACTTATAGAGACCCTGTCTAAAAATGAAAAGTAAAAGATGAGTTGGGTGCACCTCAGTGGTAGATAACTTGGTGAATCATCTGTGAGGCCCTGGGTAAAAATCCCCAGTACTACAAAAATAAATAAAATAAAATAAAATAAAATAGTTTCTAAAATGTCACAGACATTAAGGATACTTAAAATTCATATTATGGGGTCAATTGTTGTTGTTGTTAGGCATTGTCAAGTTGGATCCCACACATAGTGAGCCTATGTACAACAGAACAAAACACTTCTCAACTCTGTGCCAGGGACATGGTGTTCTTATGTGTAAGCCCATTGTTGCAGACACTGTGTCAGTTCATCTAGTTGAGGGTCTTCTTTTTTTGGTTAACACTCTACTCTCCCAAATATGATGTCCTATTCCATGGATTGGTCCCTCCTGAAAACACGTCCAAAACATGGCAGATGCAATCTAGGGAGCACTCTGGTTGCACTTATTCTAGGACAGATGCATTGATTCTTTTGGTAGCCCATGGTATATTCAATACTTCTCTCCAGCACCATAATTCAAAAGCATCAGTGCTTCTCCTGTATCCCTTATTCAATATCCAGCTTTCACAGCCATATGATGCTGACTGAAAATACCATGACATGAGTCAGGCTCACCTTTGTCTTTCATGTGACATGTTTACTTTTCAATTCTTTAAAGATGTCTTTTGCAACAGCTTTTCCCAGTGCAATGTATCTTTTGATTTCTTGACTGCTACTTTTGTGAACCCCAATCCCTTCCGACCTTGGAAACTAAGCAGGGTCAGACCTACTTTATACTTGGATGGGAGACCACATGGGAACACCAAGTGCTGTAGACATGGGAGAAAGATCTGAAACCCACTCCCAGCCCAAGAAAAAACAATCAACCATTGAAAACCCTATGAATAGCAGAGAAGCACAATAATATTTTGTCTGTTTTACATAGGGTCACTATTAGTCGGACACTGACTTGATAACCTAACAACAACAACTTCTGTGGGTGTTGATTGTACAACCATGTAAAGCAAAATCTTTGACAAATTCAGTCTTTTCTCTGTTTATTGTGAAGTTACCTACTGATCCAGTTGTGACGATTTTTGTTTTCTTGTACTGAAATATAATCCACACTGAAGGTTGTGTCTTTGATGTTCATCAGTAAATGTTTCAAATCAATTTTACTTTCAGCAAGCAGAGTTGTATCATCTGCATAACGCAGGTTGCTAATGAGTCTTCCAATCTTAACGCCACATTCTTCTTCATAAAGTCCAGTTTCTCAGATTACTTGCTCAGCATAGAGATTGAAGAGGTGTGGTGAAAGGATACAGCCCTGCTGTACATCTTTCTTGACTTCAGACCAGGCTGTGTCTCCTTGTTCCACTTGAATGGCTGCCTCTGGTCTATGTACAGATTCCTCATGAGTACTATTAACTGCTGTGGTATTCCTATTTGTCATAATGTTATCTATAATTTGTTGTGAACCACAGAGACAGATGCCTTTGCATAATCAATAAAACAGATAGATATCCTTCTAGTATTCTATTTCATGCTAATTTCCACCTGACATCAGCAATGTCGTCCCTGGTTCTAAGCCCTTTCCTGAATCCAGCTTGATTTTCTAGCTGTTCCCTGTCAACATACTGCTACCATCACTTTTGAATGATCTTTAGCAAAATTTTGCTTGCATGCGATATTAATGACATCTAAGTAATTTCCACATTTGGTTGTATCTTTCTTGGGAGTAGGTACAAATATGCATCTCTTCCAGTCAGTTGACCAGATAGCTGTTTTCCAAATCACCTGGCATAAACAAATGAGCACCTCCAGTGCTACATGTTTGTTGAAACATCTCTGTTGTTATTCTGTCAATTCCTGGGGCCTTATGTTTGCTAATTTCTTCAAGGCAGCTTCCATTTCTTCTGGTACCATTGGTTCCTGATCATATGCAACATCTTGCAATGGTTGATCATCCACCAATTCTTTTTGTTATAATGACTCTGTGTATTACATCTTCTTTTGATTTTTCCTGCACCATTAAATATTTTCCCTGTAGACTCCTTCGCTATTGTTATTCAAGGTTTGAACTTTTTCTTCAATTCTTTAAGCTTGAGAAAAGCAGTGTGTTCTTCTCTTTTGATTTCTATCTCGAGCTCTTTGCACATGTCATTATAGTATTTGATTTTGTTTTCTCGAGCTGCCCTTTGAAATCTTCTGTTTAGTTCTCCAACTTCATCATGTCTTCCTTTTTACTTTAGCTGCTCAATGTTCAAGAGCAAGTTTCAAAGGTTTTTCTGACATGTAATTTTGTCTTTTCTTTTTTCCTATCTTTTTAATAACCTTTTGTTTTACCCATGGATGATTTCTTTGATGTCATGCCACAACTTATCTGGTCTTTGATCATTAGTGTCTAATGCATCAACTCTGTTTTTGAGGTGATCTCTGAATTTAGGTGGGGTATACTCAAGGTCATACCATGGCTCTTGCATACTTGCACTAATTTTCAGTTTGAACCTGAATATGAGTAGTTGATAGTCTGATCCTCAATCCATACCTGGTATTATTTTGACTTTTGATAGTGAGTTTTTTCATTGTCTTTTTCTGCAAGTTTATGCAATTTGGTTCTAGTATGTCCCATCTGGTATAGTTGCCAATTGTGTTGGGAAAAAAAAATGTATTTGCTACGAATAATTTGTTAGTCTTAAAAATTCTGTCATGTGATCTCCAGCATCATTTCTGTCACTAAGGCCACAATTTCAAACACTGAGCCTTCTTCTTTGCTTCCAACTTTTGCATTTCAGTCACCTGTAATTATCAGTGCATCCTGATTGCATGTTTGATCAATTTCAGATTACAGAAGCTGGTAAAAATCTTCCCTATCTTCATTTGTGGCCATAGCATTGGGTGAGACAATTTGAATAATAGTCCTATTAACTGGTCTTCCTTGTAGGCATATGGTTATTATTCTACCACTGACTTAATTGTGCTTCAGGACAGATCTTGAGATGTCCTTTTTCATGATGAATGCAATCCCATTTTCTTTGAGCTAGAATGTCTTGTTTATGTGCTCCATTTCCCTTTTGAAGATTTCTAATTTTCCTAGAGTCATACTATATACATTCCACATTCTGATTAATAGTGGATTTTTACAGTTGTTTCTTCTCATTTTGAGTCATGCCACTTAAGCAAATGGAGGTCCCTGGGGCATTATTTCATTTCTGTCATTAAGGTAGACTCTATTTTGAGGAGGCAACTCTTCCCCAGTCTTTTGAGTGCCTTCCAATGGGAAGGTTCAGTTTCTGGCACTATATCTGACAAGTGTTTCCCTGCTCTTCATAGGGTTTTCAATGGCTAGTTGTTTCAGGAGTAGACTGCCAGGTCCTTCTTCCAAGTCTGTCTTAATCTGGAAGTGCAACTGAAACCTGCTCACCATGGATGACCTTGTTGGTATGTATAATACTCGTGGCATAGCTTTTAGCATTACAGTGACATGCAAGCCCCCATGGTATGGGAAACTGACATGAGGGATGGAGTCAATTACACAATTACAAATAAAGCAGGAGGATGCAAGTAGATGCTGTTGACTCAGAGGCCACAGAGGAAAGACTGAGTAAAATCGGGGTGGCAGATCAAATTCATTTTTCTCTACATCATCTACATCATCATTGCAGACTGCAGCAAAGACATTTGTTCTTTCATAAGACTCTTGTGCAATGTGCCTCAGGAATATGTAGCTGCAGATTGGAAAATTTAGACAAAGGAAAAAGAGTGAAAAAAAGAGATACAGACATCTGGTGGAAATCCATAGGCACTGGAAACTCATTCATCATTAAACAGGCTGTGGTTTCTTTGCTCTTTTTTTAAAAAAATTGTAGCTGTTGGTAAATTGTTTGTTTTATATAATTAAATAATAGCTAGAACAATGATACAAAGTGCAAATTTGGATGGCTAATATTATGTATTTTAACAATCTCATTACATTTTTTAAACTACTCAAGTTTAGTTCCCAGTAGTGGTAATGCAGACCCCTCCCACTGGTTGTCTTTATGGGTCACGAATGTGTTGTCCTTGATGAGAGACCTATGCTTATCTTTACTCTTTGAAATTACTTGAGTCATGGGTCTGAAAATGATCTATGCTCATTAATTCTTTTTTATTTCTATATATCTTCCTTTGACATCATTTATATATGAAATTAAGCTAACTTCCAAAGTCTTGGCAAGATGTTAGGCCAACAATCACAAAATTGAGTTATAAAGCCAAGCTGTTTGTCCTCTGTGACAGAAAGGTTTTTATTTCTCTCCCACCCCAGCACACTTTCCCAAAGAAATTACTCACTTAATATTTATGTGGTGCATTTTGGCTGGTCATGTTTAGATAAAAACAGTCCCTGCAGAATTTTATTCTTAACACAACCAAGTTATTGTTATGTCATCCTTGAGATTCTCAGGGTGCTACGTATTTATGCGGAGGCCACTGGATGCAAAATGCTTTCATTATTTCTACTCCCCAATGCAGGCGTAGCCGTGGGAGCAGTAAATGTTTGCTGATAATGTTCAGCTTGATCAAACTGCTTATCTGGATGGCAGTTTTGTTAAATCAATGTTGAAGCACACAAGTCTAAAGGAAGATGATTAGGCCTAATTTTTACCCCGTGATTACTCTCCTAGGAGATTAACATTCTAATTTGTGTTTTAGGAACTTGTTATTATTTTAGTCAATTTGGTTAAAATTTGAAACTTATTTGAAACAAATTAGTCCTAACCTTCTTCTTAAGCATAAGAATCAATAAAACATAAATTTATTACACTGAATTGGAGCTGCTAGATACTGCCTGTTTAATTCTTCATTTTTGGTGCTATTGAAATTGCATGATACTGCTATTAGGTTATATCAACCATTAAATAATGAAAACATCTTTAATCCCTTAACAAGATGCCTTACCACTCACTGTTCATAACATCATAATTTTCCTTATACAAATATGAATTGCTATTTCTATATTAACTTCTTGATTAACTATTTTTAAAGTGCTCATGCCAAATCTTTTTAAAGCCTGAGTGAAATGAAATTTTGCTGCTCAGCTTATTACATTTGAATACCCAACATGGAGCCAATTATTTTAGAATTTGTTTTGGTTTTCTGCATAACCATGAACAAAGTGAGCGCCACTGGTTTGCCTTCTATGCAAAGTGATTGACACATCTTATGTCAATCACAGTACAAGACAGGAGCAAAGGTGGAATTATCTTTACTAAATTGTTGCTGAACTGATACTTTTAAAAAAGAAAATCAGATTCAGCTTATTAATTTGACCAATGATTTGGAAAGATGTGTTCAAGAGCTGACTCAAAGGTTTACATTACTTTAGCAAATTTAAAAACTAGTTTTAATCTGTTTATTTTTCTCATTTCCTGTTCACCTTTAGCTCTGTCTTCATCTCTTTCCCCTTTGTTTTTTCCTTAGCTATTTTTTACATGGACTGAATTATAAATGCTACCAACTCATAGATGAAGTTCAATAGGTGATTTGAGGAAGAATACAAATAATTCTGTCTATATTATTTCTATTTACAAAAAAGGAAAATTAAACAAAAATTTTCAGCAGAGTGGAATGATTTGAAGAATGGAATGATTTGAGCAAACAGATGCTTCCATCCCTGTTGATATTGTGGTTTTCTTTGTACCAAATTTACTCCCTTCCTATCCCATGTGCTCAGTTATTACACCATGATCTATTTTGGGTTATGTGATTCTGTGTCTTTGAACCCTTTCTCTTGCCTGTTGTCTGCTGCTGGTGTATTTTGGTATATCGCAATACCCATTTGGATCTTGAATGCATTGTGGCAGATGAGGCACAAGGTGCAGGCTGGCTAGAGAACAGGATTCTCTTTTGTCTTTGGCAGTCACTTACTTCTGGAAGTCCTCATTATCGAGGGTGATGGGAAGCCTCCCATTGAGTACTGCAAGATGTCCTGGAAACACTACCTGGAGTGTGTATGTAGCGTACTTGGGTGTACCTTTGGGCAGAATTGCACATGTCTTGATAGAGAAAAGTGTTAGCACTCAGGCTAGGAACTTGATTCATTTAGCCTTTAACAAAGGAAAGCAAGAATAGTTTTTACCTAGAGCATGGCTTGGTTGTTGTTAGGTTCTGTACAGTGAGGTCCAGTTCATAGTGATTTTCATAGGGTTTTCAATGGCTGATTGTTTTGGGATTGTTCTGGGAGTGGATTGCCGCATCTTCTCCCATTTTTGCAGTGCTAAGTATCAAACCGAGAGCCTCAGAGAACGTAGCACAGCACTCTACCAACTGAACTAAACCCTAGGCACCAAAGCATGGCATCAATCATAAATCCTAAGAGTTCATTCCCCCTCAGTTTTTCTGATACCACTAGAACTATTTTCTACCATGATTTATTCAATAAAAAGTGAACAAAAATGAGCATGTCTATTGTTCAATTCTTAAATAAATAAAAACATGGATCATATTAGCAGAAGAACTGTTATTGCTGCATTTTAGTTACACCGATGGAAGATCAACCTCAAAATTAAATTTACTGCAGCTGTACTATTTTGCTTCAAATGTTGGATAAAAACAGGTATATGTGGTATATAGTGAAAATAAGTCTACAACGTTACCTCCCTGATGTCTGATCCTGTTAGATCCCAGAAGCTAAGCAGAGTCAGGCATGGTGAGTCAGTTCTTGGATGGGAGACCCCCTGGGAATACCAGGTGCTGCAGCCATTGAAACCCCTGCAAATAGGAGAGAAGCCCTGACATTAGCGCCAGGCAGAGCCCTGGGTAGTGTTTCATTGTGTTCCACATAGGGTCATATGAGTCAGACCTGACTCCACAGCACCTAATAACAATAATGAAAATAAGGTTAAAAATCAACCTGGCATTTTTCACACTTGGATTAGTCACTCATTTATCACTGTGACAAATACCTAAAACAGATTAAAGGAAGGGTTATTTTGGATCATGGATTTGCAGGTTTCAGTCCACCATTGCTTCGCCTCAGCGCTGTCTGTGGCGTGGCAGAGCTTCAGGTAGGACAGGGCTGAATAGGGAGTATAGCGGCTCACCTCGAGATGGCCAGGAAGTGAGCGGGAAGGTGGGAGACGCCCCTCATAGTCACATCCATAGAGACTCACTTCCTTCAAATCAGCCCCTCCCGCTACTTTCCACAGCCTTGCAATAATGCCGCCATGCTGTGAACACGCCATGGATTCTCCCATGAGCTCAGAGTCCTCAGGAACCAATCATTGCCAAAAAGCCCATCAGCTGGCAGCCAAGCACCCAGCGCATTACCTGTGAGGGACATTTTGTACTGAATGCATAGCAACACTAGAAAATAATATCATCGTCTGCTGCACACAGGTGTTTTGGTCAGCCATGGACTACATATAGACAGAGCTGAAAATTTTTTCTTTTTTTCCTTTTCCTTCCTTCCTTCCTTCCTTCCTTCCTTCCTTCCTTTTTTTGTTTGTTTTTGTTTGTTTTTGTTTTTTGTGTTTTTTTTGAACCCAGGGCCTCACACATACTTTGTAAGTGTTCTACCAATGGGTTGCACTCCTAGCATCTTTTGAATTTTTTTATCTTGAGACAGGATTTTACTAAGTTACATAGGCTGCTTCTGGCCTCGAACCTGTGATCCTCCTACCTAAACCTCCTGAGTCGCTGGGATGACAGGTGTGCAGCACCACACCTGGCCTGAAAATTCTCCTAGCCTAGTGAGTTTGTAATCTGCATAACCTTGTAGTGTGATGCATGATTCACGCATCTGTGGTGAGGCTGGTGTAGATGAAGCTATTGCACATCTCATTACATAAACGCACAGCACAGAGAATTGTGTACAGTACCTAATATTGGACAATGATAATAAACTCCTATGTTACTGTGTTACATATTTACTGAATAATACTTTCATCATGGTTATAGAATGAACTCTTTCTGCTTATAAAACATAGATGAAATAATACTGTCATCATAATTATAGAATGAACTCTTTCTGCTTATACAACATAGTTGACAACACAGAGAGGTCCTTGAGGAGGTATTTCAAAAGAAGGCAGGATTATCATAGGTGATGACAGCCCCATGCCTGCCCCTTCCCTGAAGACCTTCAGGAGACAACACGCACAGATGGAAGACAATAATGTGTGTGCCTGTGTCTTGGTTTTTAAAAAAATTTTAAAACAGCAAGAGAGAAAAGATGAACTTTGGAGTTCAAAACTAGATTTCATTTTCCGATAAAAACACTTAGAGGCTTTTCTCTGAAATCCTGCATACCAGGAGACACTCTGGCAATTTTTGCATTATGGCAAAATTCTCAGGCAGCAAAGCAATCTAGAAGTAGCACAGAGCTCATTATAATGAGATTTTTGTTGGGCTAAATTGCTTAGCAGTGAATAAATGCAGAGTGTACTTGCCAAGGGATCAACATATTTCTTGGTATTATAAAACGGCAACATTATAATCTTGTCACAAAGCTAAACCAGTGAAAACACACCGTATAATTAAAATGTTACTATATTATCTCCTGAAAGTGAAGCTCTCCTTAATAAAATATGTTTCGCATTTCACATTCCTATCTGACTGATGAAAATTTAATAATATTCTACGTCCCTCTTAAAGTTTAAAATGTATATTATGTCTGGTTAGGCTTTAACTCTGTCTATGCACATAACGTTATATTTATATTTAAAGATATTATGTAATAATAATTGGCATCAGCAGGTTAACAAACTGATGGGTATTTATTTATTTATTTATATTTTTTTGCTGTGCTTGGGCACTGAAGCCACAGTCTGGCACAGACTTCACAAGTGCTCCACCACGGGGCTGCATCTTCAGCTGTTTCTCTGTTTTTCATCTTGAGTTAGGGTCTTGCTAAGTTGCACAGGCTGCCTCTAACCTTGAACTCACAATCCTCTTGCCTCTGCCTCGTGAGTCACTGTGATTACAGGCGTCTTACATATTTCGGACATGTAGTCAGGAGAGAACAATCCCTGGAGAAGGACATCATGTTTGGAAGAGTGGCAGGTCAACGCAAAAGAGGAAAACCCTCCACCAGATGGATTGACACAGTGTCTGCAACAATGGGCTTGAACATAAATAAGATGGTTTGCCTGGCACAGAATCGGCAAGTGTTTCGATCTGCTGTACATAGGGTGGCCATGAGTTGGACTCAACTCAACGGCACCTAACAACAACAACAACAACAACCACACCAGGCAAGATCCTTTTTCAAGGTTTTCAATTTGATTACTTTTCATTTGATTATATCTCCATGCAAATACTTAAAGTATGTGTGTGCTATTCCAGAATTAATGTATTCATATGCTTTTTTAGTTGTTATTTTGAGATCAATAGGTTGATTCAGATATATTATAAGAATAGAGATGAGTAAAAATGGCAGGAAGTAAACAAAAAAGAAAGAAGGAGAGGAAGAAGAAACAAATGGAACATTTATGAACATTTTCCCCCTTTGCCATCCTCTTGAGAAATTAACTATAAGATCTGCCTTCTATGTTGTTTCTATTTTCAAATCTTCCCTAAATGTTAAGTTTCCAAGGAGAGAGAAAGTAACGTGCTTATTGTAAAAACTGTTTAACAGCCAAACTAGTTGAGTGACTCCCGAAATTTAATGAACAACTCATCTGATTTTTCAGAAGATTTAAAATGAAAAAACAGAATACTTGTACACCATATGGATTTCTACATTGATAGTAAACAAGTAGAAAATTGCTTATTTCATATCATAAATACAATCGTGAGGATGATATTTAATGAGAAATGATATTAATTTATCCTATATCTTTCATATCAAAACCTAAAGATAACTTTCTTGAGAATCTATTTTTCTTTCATGATTAGACAATTTTCCTTGACTGCAGGAAAGAAAAAGCCCCCATATAATGGTGCAGCATGCTCTCTCCTACTTGGAGAACCACTTCGCAGAGCTCGTCATTGTCTTGGAAGAATCAGGTCACCGATTATTGCATATGGACTTGTAGACATTGTCATTTGGCCCAGCGGCCAGCTTTGTCTTATGTCCACAGCCTCAGCCTAATTAGGAGTTCTACTTAGTTAGTAGAGGGTCCTGGTGGGAAATTTTAGAAATGATAGATGGTGAATCTTTCATGACTTTTGATCCTCTGTTCCTTTGTGGGGTGCTCTCGGTTAAGGCCATGATGAGAGCAGAATTTCATTAGTTTACAGTGCTTTATCCTCCCCACTATGATATTTAAAACATGTGAGATGAGATGGGCACAGAGTGCTTCATTGTGTACAATTTATTGATCTCTATCATTTCTTCCTGAACTTATTTTTCCGTATGGGAGAAGAAATGCAAATGAGGCATACATGAACAGTTGGAAGAGAACTTTCCCATATGTTTGTGAGACATCATCTGCTCTCTTTTATTGGTCATTTTTAGTGAGTTTACGAGTTCCAATGCTTAGGCAGAGAATAATGAACTCTGACTATAAGGTGGATATTACAATACATTCAGCAGCCAGTGAGCCTGTGAACAGCCTGTGGTGTCTTCTGATGCTCACTATATGACGTGTTATTTTGCTGATACATGGTTAAACATTTGTCTTATTTCTCTCTTTCTGGGTTATCTGCTGATCTCATTACCACAGAGCTGAATAAATGAGGGATCCACACATGAACTGAAAAACAAAAAGCCTATTTTTAATATACGTTTTTTCTGCAACAGCTCAGAAGAAACAAATAGGATGTGCTTGGAAAAATTAAAAAGTATCTTTAAAGAGACAAAAGGAAAAATCCAGGGGAATTATGAAGAAATGACTTGGACATGAGAACTAGATGAATGGTAATCTCTCCACCGCCACTTATTCTAGTTGAGCAACTTTATGTTTTGTTAACGTTTTTTGAGAGAAAATACTTTTATGTAAGCCTCTGTTCACAGTGTAATGTTGGTTGTTAGGTGCCCTCAAGTCAGGTCTGACTCATAGTGACCCTATGTACAACAGAATGGAACACTCCCTGACACTGTGCCCAGAAACTGTGTCCCAACACTGTGCCCTGCACAAACCCTTTTTATGTTTGAGCCCATTGTTGCAGTCTTATGTTTCTTCTTATTTTGAGTTATACCACATCAGCAAAAGGAGCTTCCATGGACTTTACTCCATTCCCATCATTAAGGTCGACTCTACTTTGAGGAGGCCTGGGGGACTCATTTTCCAGCATTATATTTGACAGTGCTTCTGTGGTATTCATAGGGTTTTCAGTGGGTAATTATTTTGATAGTGGGCTGTTGGGTCTTTTTCCCTACTCTGTCTTAGTCTGGAAGCTCGGCTGGAACTGATCCACCATGGGTGATCTTGCTGGTGTCTAAAAGATCCATGGCATAGCTCTCAGTATCACAGCTACATGCAAGCCCCTACAGCACGACAAGCTGACAGACACCTGGGGGGGCCACATATGTAACAGACCCCCAGACCCCTATGTAACAGACACATAGAATTTATCATACAAATTTTGTAAGTGTTATAATTGGAGAATGTTTCATTATTATAGGGATTTTTAGTGTTTTCAACTATACTAATAACTACTATGAACTTCCCCAAAAGATTTAAGGTTAAGCATTTTAATCTCCAGAGCAGATTAATTTTCACAAATATTTTATTATTTTGGTCTCATTATTGAGAAAATACTTATCAATTCTTATTTTTCTGTAGCTTATAATTTGAACCATGACTTAGGTTTTTATTCCAGAGATGTTTATACGAAACTGGCAAGGGTACTGCAGTCAGGACTGTGTCTGATATTCTTTAGCATGCCCATAAAGGCACAGGATAAGTTACCAGGCGCATGTCATCCAAGAAAATTTTGCATTCCAGGCATTGTAATACAAGCTGAGGCTTAGGACATTACCTTTTCTAGAACTTAAAATAAGACCTGGTCTGGAGAGAATGGCAGAAATGTCAACATGACTATGATATAAACAATTAGTGGTATGGTCCATGAAAAATAAAACCCTATTTTATAATACAGGAGAGCAACGAATTCTGCTGGAGGGAACTGGGCAAGCTTTGGGCAGCAAGTGAACTGAATCCTACAAGATAAACTATTCTCTCAGGTGAAGACAAGATAAATTCTAGGTTAGATGTTTTCACAAAGGACAGTAACAAAATGCTTCATTTGCAAGAAAGAGTAAGAAAGTCATTAAGAGTTATTAGATAATAATTTATCTGATAGGAGAGATTTTTGCATATTGGCTTTTTATAACTTAATGCACTTATCAATCTTTTTAAAATGTAGTCTTGGTTACAACAGGTAATTTGTATTTTCACATAAAAACTGTACTTCTTGTCTCCCATTTCTTCACATACAAAACTTTTGAGATTACATCATTTCAAATAGCAAGAGCTTAAAGAATGAAATTGTAACTTTTGCATCACTATATTTCTTACATCTGGTTTTGGACACAGACATATAAGATATCCTTGGTAAATGAATGAGATATTAAAATACCACCTGAAAGCATTTAGGTAGGCAAAGATCTGAAGTGGTGTTGTTAAGCTCCAATAGGTTAATACATTTATAATCACTGTGTAGACATAACGGATTATATCTCCATATAGACAGTAAGACCCCCTAACTTCTGCTTAAGGTAAATAACACTTGTCTTATTTATATTCTTTTCTAGATTTTATTCATACTATTAGCTATTTAATTTTATGACTTCTGAAGAAAATCCTTGACTATGTTAATGATACTTGAGAAATTCTAGGATCTCTCTGAATAGTTGAATGGAGCTATGAGAGGTGTTTTTGCAAGTCATGTCTTGGGATTTTTGAATGTATGTATGCATCAACCAATTGATTGTTATTAAAAGTTGAATTGTTTTGCTTTTATGTATCTTTAAATTATAATTTTCAATTTCAACCAAGTGTTTAATTACCTTGTCCCTAACTCTTACAGTACCTCATTCTAGATGTCTCTGAAATGAGAACAGCTTATATTTGAGAGTTGTGTTATACATTTTGGGCCATTAAAAATATCTCATAGCCTTTTATTAGAAGTCCTATGTTCTGGGCAGTAAATAACATGAATGTGCATATTCTACACCATGGCACTGTGTTGATTACATGGACCTTAGCTGCCCTCTGTCCTGGCTTGACTTCTGCAGGTGTTTCTAGGTTATAAGCTATGTTTTCTCTCCACATTAAATGCCAGCAGCTTTGGGCTGGCCTGCCTTGGGCCAGAATACATCTTCATACATCAGCTGGCATAGCCTGGCTCTGAACCCTCCCCAAGTGCCTCTGCCTGCTGGCTGTTGGCAGCGTTTCCATGTGTGCATTCCAGCAAATCTCTTAATAATTCAGAGCATGATTATTACTCGTCATAAATATTACAAGATTTACTTAGAAAGAAAGAATGCTTATCAGCACTCCTTAATTTTAGGAAAGCATTGCTGGTCCTGTAAATTGAGAACTTGTTTCCACAATATTACTATTTGGAAAGAATCTCCTGGCAAAATAATAAACACGTGAACACAAAATTCCTCAAATGCCTCCCTGTCTTTCTTCATTGTCCCTTCTACCTCCTCTTCCTGCTCTTTTTCTTCCTCTTTCTCCTCCTTTCCTCTTTTTTAAAAATTTTGTCTTAATTTTCTTTCTTTTTTTTATTATTGTACTTTCCATGGGCTATACTTCTCCTCCCTTATTTGCCTCTCTCTACTTATTTTCACAGTCTCACTTCTGAAGCAGCTTTCTTTCTGTGGTCATTTATGAGGAAATACCTTGTTGTTGTTGTTGTTAGGTGCCGTCGAGTTGGTATCCGACTCATAGAGACCCTATGTACAACAAGCGAAACACTATTGTCAGTGCTTCTCTGCTATTCATAGGGTTTTCAACGGTGGACTGAGTTTTGGGAGTGGGTTGTGTTAAAAATGTTTTAACGTTATTTAATTAGCAATGTAAATTCATGTAGTCTTACTCATCATTAGGTTATTGGAGCTGAGGTATTATTAGTGAATTTGAAAATTTTATATCAAAATTAAATGAGTGGAAAATTCATAAATATATGGTAAGGTGATATGTAAATGATTTTCCCACCATGTTTTCTTTTTGGCTAAAGACAAAAAACATTTAAAAAAAAACTTAAAAAAAAAAGATCAAAGGCAGTACCAAAGTTAAAGTCATGCTAAGTAACAAAGAATGAACTGAATAGGAGACACTGACTTCATCTAATCTCTTAGTTATAGGTGTAAGCTTTGATGGAATTAATGAAACATACAGTGGTTTTAAAGATTACGAGATACATAGCTGTCCTTTACTAGCCACATGTGTGTTAGCCACCCTGTGTCTGAGATGGAAATTATTACTTAATCTCTCTGTAGCTCATGTCAGTTAGAAAAGGAAACACAGAAATTTACCAACAGCATGTTGTTGTTGGCTTTCAGAAAACTTCTTAAGAAAATACTTAACATAGAATGAATGAGTATAAGGCAGGCAATACTACCTGTGCAGGGGCTTAGTTTTACAGATTTTATGTTAGGCACGCAGCTGGGGTTTAGTTAAATTGGTAGAGTGCTTGCTCTGCGTGCTCTGAAGCCCTGGGTTCGCAAACAAGGGAGGACGTGACATCCCACTCCTGAAACAATCCCCAAATAATCAGCCATTGAAAACCCTGGGAATAGTAGAGAAGCACTGACAATAGTGCTTGGCATGGGGCAGTTTTGGGTAGTGTTTCCTTCAGTTGTACACAGCGTCACCATGAGTTGAACTCAACCTAAAGGCACCTAACTACCACATTAGGCACAAGAGATTAACATTGCACAGATTATCCTATGATTATTTAAAATATACAAGATTATGGAACATAGACACAGATAAGCAATTTACACTGAGGTCAAAAAAAGAAAAATTTCAACAGCCAAATTATACAGATAGTCACTTACTAGCCAGTCAGAGTAAGATCATCAGAATAAAGAAGACATAATTCAGATACAAGAATGCTTATCATTGCCAGATTATCATTGAGACACACAAACAAAAAGAAAATAACTCAGATGTCCCCAAAACAAGTATATCTAAACAAATTATATTGGACTCATACATTGGAATTGTATGGTAAAAATGGAAAATTCAGAGAGTACCCACCTCAGGAAGGTGTTGATTAAAATATTAGGGGTAAAAGGCAATTTTTAAGTAAAATTCCATACTTACTAGAATTGTAATGAGTATATATAACCTGGAGAAATATACTAAAGTATATTTAAAAGCTTCTTTTGGAGTAAAGATTAAAATGCATTATTTCATAAATTCCTTCCAGCTCCTTGCTGTTAAGGAGGGAAGATTCTGGTAAGAGGAACTTGCTTTTTTGTTTTTTTTCTGATGCAGATGATGAACATGATCTGTAAGAATGGAGGCATTAAGGCACAGTTAATTCCTGAAAGGGAAAGACGAAGGGATGATGCTAGCTTAGAAGATTTAGATAGAAGGAGCAAGGCAGACTGTACAGCTGCCCAAGTAGGATTTTGGTATTACCTGATAGATATATAGATAGATGGATAGATAGATAGATAGATAGATAGATAGATAGATAGGTAGATAGATAGATAGATAGATAGATAGATCTTAAGTTTGTTTCTGTATTGCTCATTTGGGGTCTTGTGAAGTAAAGCTTCTCTGTTTCCCACAGATTATTTAGCAAAATCTATATTTTTGAATATTGATTCATCAATTCTACATCGCCCATGGATAAGAATAGAAGCTGTCTATGCACAGACAGCCAAGATCTTAATCTGAAATAAGAGTTTTATGAAATTGGCATAAGAAAGGAGATAATGTCATATAAATCAAAATATTTGATTGAGATTATTTTCAAATTTGTTTGTTGTACATAACGATGGATAAATTATATTCATATATCATGTGCACCATGATATTTTGAAGTATATGGACATTGTGGAATAGTTAAATCCAGCTGATTAACAGATGCCCTACCTAACATGGTCATCATTTTGTGGTTGGAAAATTTAATGTCCACTCTTAGCATTTTTCAAGAACACAATATATTGTCATTAACTATCATCACCATCCCACACATGTCTGTCAGCTTGTTGTCCTACAGGGGTCTGCATTTTGCTGTGATGCTGAAAGCTACACCACTGGTATCTCAGGTACGAGTGGGGCCACCCATAGTGGACAGGTTTCAGTTGAGCTTTCAGATTAAGACAAGAATGTGGAGAAGGGCCCCCACTCCTGGCAGCCCACTCCCCAAATAATTAGCCATTAAAAGCCCTATGAATAGCAGAGAAGCACTGTCAAATATAGTGCTGGAAAATGAGCCCTCCTGGCAGGAAGGCATTCAAGAGACAACTGGGGCAGAGTTGCCTCCTCAAAGTAGTTGTTAGGTGCCGTCGAGTCGGTATCCGACTCATAGCGACTCTCATAGGGTTTTTCAATGGCTAAGTGCTTCGGGATTGCATTGGGAGTGGATTGCCAGGCCTTTCTTCCACTTTTGTGGTGCTGGGAATTGAACTCAGGGCCTCAGAGACTGCAGCGCAGCACTCTACCCACTGAGCTAAATCCCAGCCCCCTCAAAGTAGAGTCAACCTTAATGATGAGAATGGAATAAAGCCCCTGGGACCTTCGTGTGCAGATGTGGCATGACTCAAATAAGAAGAAACATAGTAGCTGCAACAATGGGTTCAAATATAAAAAGATCATGTGCATGGCACAGTGTTGGGTAATGTTTCGTCCTATTGTACAAAGGGTTGCTGAGTCAGACCCAACTCGATGGAACCTAACAATAACAACATAGTCACTATGCTGTACAATTGATCTCCTGAACTTATTCTCCTCATGTAGCTGAATATATGTATCTGTTGACCAACATTTCACCAATTTCTTACCTCAACTCTCCTGGCTTCTAGTAACTACTATTCTACTCTCTATTTCTGTGAGAGCAACTTTTTTGGTCTACACATATGAGTGAGATCATGAGGGATTTATTTTTCTGTGCCTAAGTTTTATTGCTATATTTATTAGTGATATATTTTGGGGGCATATTTTTATTAGTGATAAATTTTAAGTGTCCCATAAGTGGTTCTCAAATGGTTTTTATGAATTAAATAATACTTCAGTTGAAAAATGATTAGCTATTTACCAGAAGAAACACATCTAAATTCAAATAATAATTGGATTAATGTAAGAGACGTCATAAAATAATCCATCAGGTTTATCCATTTTTTTCTATTTTGAGTTCAAGCAAATGTTTCATTTAATAGTTAAAAGATTTTGAATTTACTGTTTTTCAGACATTGTAGATATTGATGTGCTACCAAAAAATTCTTTTTTCTCTACAAAGTTGGGTTTTTTCCTCCTCTCATCTCTTTGGTGTCATTGTTTTGTTTATGTGTTTTTGTAGCTGCTTAGGTCTAGCTCTAGCGGCAGCAAGTCAAGAAAATATTGCTTCATCAGCACCAGTAATGTTTGTACTGCTGAAGTCCACATGCAATCTCTTTTACTTAGAGTAACGGTTAAGAATATCTGACTCATGGCAGGTGCATGAACATAATCTGTGAATGCATTAGGTGGACAGGATAGAAAAGCTATATATTAAGTTAGCAATTGACCTAAAGTTATTCTAAGTTCATATGTTTACAATCCTAAATGCCTTTCTGACTTCCATGCTTTATGTTTAGCAATTGGATACTGACAAGGTATGTGTAGCACTGTTCAGGTACAGGAATCTAATTCTAAGATACTTTTATCCAAGACACTGTGCTTCATACAGTGACTGCTGAATTCTAGAGTGGATGGTGTTTATGTTTGAGGAAGACACTAATTTTGTCATTTTATCATCAATTTATTATTTTGTGTTTTTATAATTATTATTATTATCAAATTGAACAATTCTGCATAGAAATTGGAGTTAAAGAGTGAAATAATGGTGGGATACTAATAATTTAATCCTGCAACCCTACCACCGTGGTCCCCAATCCCATCAGATCTTGGAAGCTAAGCAGGGTCGGGCCTAGTTAGTACTTGGATAGAAGACCGCCTGGGAATACCAGGTGCTGTAGGCTTGGGATAAGGACCCGGCAACCCACTCCAAAAATTCAGTCAGCCACTGGAAACCCTATGAATAGCAGAGAAGCACTGACAATAGCGTTTTGCCTGTTGTACGCAGGGTCACTATGAGTCAGACACACACTTGATGGCACCTAACAACAACAACTAAGAATTTGAATATTCTATTTGACCAAGCAACCTAAACATAAAAATTAACAGACAAGACTTGCCAAATGTTTTGTAGCATATGCAATGTGCTTTATTAAACTTTCTTCAACTTTCATGTGATGATTTGTGCGATTTAAAGCTATATTAGTACTAGGGCTCTGGGGGCCACTGTGGACCTTGAGTGTTACTTTCACTGATCCTGCAGTCCCTGGAGAGGATGGGATGTTTGGTGACATAATAAAGGAGGAGGGAGTGGGCAATGATATTAAGGGTCTTCGCGATATCTATATAATTTTAAATATAGTTCCTATGATTATAATGCTGACAGATGTCCTCCTTAAACCTACCATATCAGAGCAATGCAAAGTGTTCAGGCTTTCAGGTTTTTACATGTTACTTTATAAGCTGAAATTATTTCTTTAAAATAGAAATGAAGAACCAATCATTTAAAGCCACCAGATTTTTCTTTTATATATGTTAGTGGAGTACACAGTAGTAAGTCGTTTGCTATCACTATGCAAGTATTAAATCAGTTTTGCTTAGATAGTCATCATCTTGCATATTTTACAGAACAGTATAAAGAAGAAAAGAAAAAGGGCTTTAATTAATATGTAATAAAAATCATGGGTTATATTCTCATTGATTTTTTCCTTCCCCCCACTTTTTTCATGTATTCATACAGTTGCATCCTTTCTTTTGAGATTTTCCTCTCCCTCTTTACCCCCTACATTATTTACTCTCCTCTTCCTCCCTTCCCCAACTTCTGCTCCCACCTGCTGATCACCTCCCCTCTCCTTTCTGATCTGCTTATATTTTCCATTCTTAGATAGCTATGAAGGTTCATTTTTATATATCTAAATATGTATAATTTTTTATTCCATTAAGTTATACTTAGCTCCCACCTATGAGGGAGAACATATAGTATTTCTCTTTTTGAGTCTGAGTTAATTTGCTTAAAATGATGTTTTCCAGTTCCATCCATTTTACTATAAATGTCATAATTTCATTCTTCTTTATTGCTGAGTAATATTCCATTGTGTATATATACCACAGTTTTTCAATCCACTCCTCTGCTGATGGACATCTTGATTGTTTCCATACCCCTCTTACTGTGAAGAGTGCAGTTTTAAATATGGACATGCAGGTGTCCCTGTGGTATAATGACTTATCTTCCTTTGGGTGTATTCCCAGGAGTGGTATAGCTGGATCATATGGTAGTTCTATTCTTAATTTTCTAAGGAACCTACACATTGATTTTCAGAGTAAGCCACCAGATTTATTGGTTTTATTTTACAGATTATGAAGGATTTCTACCTTTAAATTCCCTAAAGCAGGTAAATAATCATCCAATAGCCTAGTAAAAATATCTTTGAAAACTGAACTTAATACAGTATGTTGATTAGTCTGTTTTTTATAAAAGTAATAAAAGACTTTTTCTCATATCAATTAGTATTTCTTTTTTTTCTCTCCCAATCATGTATTCTTACCAATTATTAGACAAGTCAACTTTAATTGCAGTGCTTACAAATTTACTGAAGACAGGAGAAATTTTATTTTGAATAAATTGATATTAAATGAGGTTTTTCACTGGAAAAAGAAACCTCAGTTTTCATAGTGCAGTGTAATAGTACACCTGCTGGTACAGAAAAATATTTTCAGAATCATACTGGTAAGTTAAATATTGTCTTGTACAATTCTTTTTAGGTGAGTAGATAGCAATGACTATGTTTTGAAACCTCTTTAAAACTCTATAAGACCTCTTTAAAACTCTATAAGAAATTAGTTTAGTCATACAAACTAATTTCTTTTCTAGTATCTTTTCATTATCCATTCATCTGTTGATTGGCACCTAGGCTTGCTCCATATATTAGCTATCATGAGCAGGTCTGTAATAAACTTGGCCATGCAGGTGTCTCTTTGGTATACTGGCTTCATTGTCTTTCCATATATACCCACAAGTGGGATGGCTGGATCATAAGATAGATCTGTTTTTAGGGAATTTCCATATGGTTCTCCTTGTTTCAGGGGAGTAATACACTTTAAAAGTTTTCTTCATTATGTACAATAAAATGCAATCAATCAGTGAATGTCATTATCCTCGAATGTCTATTTATTCCATTCTAAAAATTGAGATTTTTCTTTATTTCAATTTAACTTGTATTTTTATCTATATTTATTTATTCAGTATTAATTTTTATTATTTATTTTTTCAGTACTGGGGGGCTGAACTCCAAACCTCATACATACTTTACAGCACTGTTCCACTGAGCTTCACCACCACGCCCTTTTTAAACGTTTTATCTTTAGATGAGATCTCACAAAGTTACACAGGTTGCCTCTGGCCTCGAACTTGGGACCCTCCTTCTCCCACCTCCTGAATCACTAGAATTATAGGTGTACATCACCATGCGCAGCTATATTTAATATTTTAAACCTTAACTGCTTATATAAACATTTTGAAATGTATTTCCAGTGACGTGGCAATGTTTCTGGGTGTTCCTACATCATATTGAAGGCTTGGGAATCACTGAAGAAGCTGAAGGTGGGAACTGTTATAGAAAGTTGACTCCAGCTACGGTGTGCAGTAGGAGTGAAGACAGACCCAGGAGTAACAATTCTATTGTCATCTTGATTTGAATCCAACTTCTCCATCCATCTGCAGTGCACTTGCCTTAATTCAAGTACACACTACACTTTGCCATCTGTTTCTCTGCTTTGGACTACTCACCATGAGTAGGAAATGTGGCAATTTTTTTTTCTATAAAGAGCCTGAGAATAAATATTTTGGGCTTTTTGAGCCTTAAAGTCTCCATTACAACTACTTAACTTTGCTACTGGAGCATAAAAGGAGCCATTGAAAACACACGGGTGAGTGTAGATGTGTTCTGATAACACTTTTATGGACACTAAACTTTGAATTCTATGTAGTTTACACCTGTCATGAAATAGTCTTCTTTTACTTTTTTCAACCACTTGAAAATGGTAAAATCCATTCTTAGTTCTTTGAGTCATGCATAAATCTGGCTTAGGACACTTTTTCTATGGCCCCATAATATTTGCACAATAAAGTTTTGAAGAACTCATTTACACAATTTAACATTTATTCATTAATTCAGTATGCATAGGAATAAATTATTATAAAGCAAATCTCTTTATACTCCTGCTTTCCTTATTAAATGGTTACATCTGTTTCAAAATATAATTAATATACCATCTAACTCATCCATTTAATTTATAAAATTCAGTGGTTTTCAGTATTCAGACTTGTGCATTCTTCACCACAACCAATCTTACTACATTTTCATCACCACTAAAAGAAATCCCATAACCATTAGTTGTCATTTTCCATTTTCTCTGAGTCCTGCCCAACCCTAGCCAGCCATTGTTAAGTGATTTCTATTGATTTGCTTATTTTGGACATTATATGTAAACAGAATCATAAACTATGTCATGTGTTATAGCTTATTTCACTTAGCATATTGTCTTCACTGTAGAATGTATCAGTATTCCATTCTTTATACTGCTGATTAATATTACATTGTGTGAATATACCACCTTTTAGTGATCCATTCATCAGTTTATGAGCATTTGGATTGTCTCTAGTTTGGTTAGTATGAATAATACTGCTATAAACATTCATGTGTAAGTTTTTCTGTGGATGTAGGTTTACATTTCTATTGGGTACATTCCTAAGAATGGCATTACTAGGTCATAGAAAATTTTGACAAGGTTCTTTTCTTACTGATTTCTAATTTCATCTCATTGTGGTCTTAAAATAAACTTTAATTTCTGCCTTTTTAACTGCACTGTTTCATGGCCCAGCATATTGTCCATTCTGGAGAATGTTCCAGGTATCCTTGAAAAGGATATGTATTTTATGCAATAAATTATTAAGAAAGCCAAGAAATATATGTATTGTTGTTGTTGTAGGGTTTTCAATGGCTGACTGTTTCGGGATTGCCTTGGGAGTGGATTGCCAGGCCCTTCTCCCACTTTTGCGGTGCTGGGAATTGAACTCGGGGCCTCAGAGACTGCAGTGCAGCGCTCTACCCACTGAGCTAAATCCCAGCCCTTAAAAAAATAGCGACCCTCACAGGGTTTTCAATGGCTGACTGTTTCGGGATTGCCTTGGGAGTGGATTGCCAGGCCCTTCTCCCATTTTTGCGGTACTGGGAATTGAACTCGGGACCTCAGAGACTGCAGTGCAGTGCTCTACCAACTGAGCTAAATCCCAGACCTATGAGGGTCGCTATGAGTCAGATACCGACTCTACGGCACCTAACAACAACAACAACAACAACAACAACAACTGTTGTATAACAAATTGTTGTAATTATAACAGCTTAAACATATATGTGTAGACTAACCTATGTGTTTATAATAATTATAATTATAATACCTATGTGTTTATAATTTATATATATAAATATATAATACTAAACCTATGTGTTTATAATTATAAACACATATGTAAATATTTCTATATGTAACCACTGTATCACTATTAACTAAATTTTAGTTGCTGCTTTTGCTTCCATAGTTTATGCACCATCATATCATTCTGCCCTCTTCTCTCATCTGTAACTGCCCACTCCTCCAATGAGAAACGTGGCTCTCACAACCCACCATTTATTGCTTAATCGTTTAGTTCTAGGGTACAGGAATAGTGAGTCAGAAATGTTAACCTGTAATCCCATGCAAAACAACTTTTTCAATTAGATTTAGTGCATATGCACAGATACCTTGCTTTTAGGTTTACAATTTTATTCCCAAAGTTCCTTAATTTGGCAAGTAATTTTCTACCTTCTTCCTCTTCTTTTTTTTTTTTTTCAACTAGGAGTTGAATCTAGGGACTCTTACATACTTTACAAATGCTCTTCCCTCTTCCATTAAGCAGCACTCCCAGCCCATTTTTAACTTTTTTCTTTTTATTTTGAGTCAGGGTCTTGCTAAGTTGTGCAGGATGCCTCTGGTCTATAACTTGCAATCCTTCTATCTCAGCCTCTTGAGTCTCTGAGGTTACAGAGGTGAGCTACGGCACCCAGGTCTTTCTATACACTTTAGTGAGAATGTTTTATGTATTTGTAATACAGATCGATGATTTGGTCACATCTTGCACTTCATTTTGGAGATATATATATATATATATATATATATATATATATATATATATAGTAACTGAAACTTTGAAACTTATTTGGCACAAATAGTACTGATTTGTAGAAAAAGGGAATTTCTTTAAAAGGCAAGTGTTGGACTTTTATTGATTTGTCTTCAAACTTATAAAATGTGATTCTGCTTGTTTAATATGGCTTAATCGCAGTCACTATTATTGTTGTTGTTGCTGTTAGGTGCCATCCAGTTTGGTCTGACTCATTGTGACCCTATGTACATCAGAATGAAACACTCCCCACACTGTGCCATGCCTGGCACTATTGTCACTGCTTCTCTGCTATTCATAGGGTTTTCAATGGCTGATTGTTCTTGGGATTGTCTCAGGAGTGGGCTGCCAGGTTCTGCTGCCAGTTTTGTGGTGCTGGGGACCAAACCCAAGGCTTCAAATCGCACAGAGCAGCACTCTAGCAACTGAGTCAAACCCCAGCTTTGCTAGTCACCATTGGAGAACTTTGAACTTTCGTATAAGTATGGTCATCAAAGTGCTTTCCAGCGCAAGAGCTACATCTTATGGATGCAGGACATGAAGCTGAGATGAATAAATTTAATCATTAATGTCACAGGAATTGAATGATGAAACCATACTATTTTTGATCATTCATCACTGTAGAAAGTGGATCCTTTCTACCATTCTTTCCCATAGTCTATCATATACTTTTATTGTCATAAACACAATGGTAATATTCTCTAACTACATTCCTTTAAGAGCTTAAAGTTTTCTATGCTATCTAAAGCTGGTAAAGAGGGAAACAGCTATGAAATACGGGAATACTTAACTTGCCAGTAAGTTTTCAACAGAATATTAGACTTCTTAATTGGGGTGAATTAATGGCAAGTGAACTTTGATTTTTGTTTTTGGCATTTATCCAGAAGATTCCCTGAAGTATAGCCTGAATCTCATTGCTGGTAAGAATATTTTCCCCAAAGAAAGCACTAATCTTGCCAGTTTTTACAGTGCTGGCCAACTGTAAATAACCCTGCATTCCAGCATGTACTTATTAGGCTTTCTATTTAAATGTAAAGTTTAATAGCAATGAATCTCCTAGACTGAGTATCCATCATCCAGGGTGAAGTTCTATCCAGATCTCATTAATTAATCTTATCATAATTATGGAATATGTAACATAACTCAATATCCTTCTTGGTTGCAACTACTTAAACAGCATCACTTTAGAGCAATTGGCAGTGCTAATATATGGTATTAAACAATGCCACTTTTTTTCCACAAAACAAAAAAAAATTAATTTCCTTTACCCTGACAGGTCCAAAAAACAAACTACTATGGATCTAGTGGTATAAGGGGGATGAAAAATTACATAGATTAACTGAAAGAAAGCATCTGCATTCTAGAATGTCAGCACTTTTGTAATGTCTGTCTGTCTGTCTGTCTGTCTCTCTCTCACCTTCTTGTGTGTGTATATGTGCATGTATCCTCTTATTCAATGAAAGATGAAAAACACTTTCAGGAAATTAAATTATTTACTGGCTAATGCAAATTGTAGCTGTATACTAGGCACTCTTTTTGGCATTTTAATTAGTTTAAGTTAGTATACAAGTTGATATGCTTCATTATGACATTTTCACACATTTCATATCATTGCACATTGTTCATATTTACCCCCATTACCTACATATGTATACATACATACATACATACATATTTACACACACACACACACACACACACACACATCACAATATTGGGGAGAAAGACCTGGCCTTCAGTGACAATCCAAAGAGCAAAAGTCTTATTCTTAAACTTCAATACCACCTGATACCTGGCAGCCCACTCCCAAAAAACAATCAGCCATTGAAAACCCTATGAATAGCTGAGAAGCACTGACAATAGTGTTTCGCTCTTGTACACAGGATCGCTATGAGTTAGACACCGACTCAACAGCACCTGACAACAATATATAAGTATGGTCATCAAAGTGCTTTCCAGCGCAAGAGCTACATCTTATGGATGCAGGACATGAAGCTGAGATGAATAAATTTAATCATTAATGTCACATTATGTGACATTAATGTCACTATATATATATATATATATATATATATAGTCACTATATATATATATATGTGTATATATATATATATATATATATATATATATATATATATATATATATTGTTGTTAGGTGCCATCGAGTCCGGTCCAACTCATAGCAACTGTATGTACAACATAACAAAACATTACCCAACACTGTGCCATGCCTGGCACTGTGTCAGTGCTTCTCTGTTATTCATGGAGTTTTAAATGGCTGATTTTTATGCGATTGCTTCAGGAGTGGGTTGCCACATTCTTCTCTCATTTTCATGGTGCTGGGGATCCAGGGACTCAGAATGCACACAGCAGCACTATCAACTGAGCTAAACCCCCGCATGTGTGTGCGTGCGTGCATGCGTGCATGTGTGTGTGTGTGTGTGTGTGTCTATTCTGCCCATGTGAGAAAACATGATATTGTTAAAACTCCATCAATTTGATTCCAGTCTCTATTGAATAATTACAGCTCCTCATCGATTTATTTTCCTTCATTCCCATATCCAAATAACCAAGAATGTTTTTCAGTGATTCATGAATTTTTGTACTGATGACTTCTTTCAAAGTCACACAGTCAACACTATTTTATACTTTCATGTCTTGTTGTGGACTTTTGATCAACGGAGTGAAAACCAGATTCTCCAAACAAATTTCCCTGACTGCAACTGGGGCAATCTGCATTTATTTACACAATCAACATTTATTTCATTCATTGAGCTATGCACTTGAAAAGGAACACAAATATTTGCTAAGTGCCTGCAAATATATAAAACAATAATTGCAAGTTAACATAATGAACACTCCACAACACAATAAATACACTCTGTCCCAAATACTTCTTGTGTTTTCTTCCTTTAAATCATTGCTGGAATTATTAATAAAAAGAAAAAGATCTCTTTTCCTATTTAGCTCAATAAAATATAGTGTATCTATCCTTGAGGTTAAATATCAATGTTCTCCTATTCCATATAATCTTCAGTGACAATCCAAAGACCAAAAGTCTTATTCTTAAACTTCAATACCACCTGATTTTTCTTCCCCTACATTTCATATCTTCCATACATCTGCCAATTTGCCATACTGTCTGGGCTTGAGTGTTGCTATGAGGCTGAAAGCTATGCCACCAGTATTTCAGATACCAGCAGGGTCACCCGTGGTGGCCAAGTTTCAGTGGAACTTCCAGACTAAGACAGACTAGAGAGAAGGACCTGGCAACCCACTTCCTAAACACCTAGACATTGAAAACCCTAGGAATAGCAGAGGAGCAGTGTCAAATATATGCCAGAAAATGAGCCCCCCAGGTTGGAAGGCACTCAAAGGACAACTGGGGAGGAATTGCCTCCTCAAAATAGAGTCTCCCTTGATGACAGAAATGGAGTAAAGCCCCGAGGAACTCCATTTGCTGATGTGGCACAACTCAAAATTAGGAGAAACAACTGTAAACATCCTGGGCTTTATGAAGAAGCAAGCAAGGGCATCAGGATTTCAGGAAGACTCATTAACAACCTGCGTTATGCAGATGACACAACAACGCTGCTTGCTGAAAGTGAAGGGGATTTGAAACATTTACTGATGAAGATCAAAGAACACCGCCTTCAGTATGGACTGCACCTCAACATCAACAAACAAAAATCCTTACAACTGGGTCAGTATACAACTTCATGATAAATGGAGAAAAGATTGAGATTGTCCATGACGTTGCTTTACTTTGTTCTACAGTCAACACCCATGGAAGCAGCAGTGAAGAAATCAAAAGATGCATTGCTTTGGGAAAAGCTGTGGCAAAAGATCTCTTTAAAATATTGAAAAGTAGAGATGTCACATTGAAGACGAAGTTGCACCTGACTCATGCCATGGTATTTTCAGTAGAATCATATGCTTGTGAAAGCTGGACATTGAACAAGGGAGATGGGAGAAGAATGGATGCTTTTGAATTATGGTGCTGGAGATGTCTATGGACTGCCAAAAGAACCAACAGATCTGTCCTAGAAGAAATGCAACCAGAGTGTCTCTTGGAAGCAAGGATAGCTAGACTGCATCTTACATATTTTGGACATGTAGTCAGGAGGGACCAATCCCTGGAGAAGGACATTATGTTTGTGAGAGTGGCAGGTCAATGAAAAAAAGGAAAACCCACAACTACATGGATTAACATTGTCTGCAACAATAGGGTTAAAGATAAATAAGATCATGTGCCTGGCACAATATCAGGGAGTGTTTTGTTCTGCTGTACTTAGGGTTGCTATGAGTTGGATCTGACTCAATGGCACTTAACAAAAAAACATTTCATATTTTACAATTCTTCAAAGTTTCATATAATGTATAATAATGTATAATAATGAGATGGTAGACACTTTATATATATTACCTTATTTTTTGCACTTTCAGTATATATATGAAATACTGAACTGGAGGATCTATAATCTATATTTGCTTCTGGGACTTCTAACCTCAGTGATTTGGGGCAAGTCTGTTAATAGTTTCTTGTCTACCAAATTAGAATCATTATTAATCTTATTTTGAGTGTAAATAAGATTATGTGTATGATCATATAAAAAGCACTCGAAATATTAATAGTACTGCCTTTTAAAGTATACTAAAGTAATGTTCAAAGTCCTCAGTAAACTAAACAAGATCACACCATTTATACTCAGTAGATTCACGTCTAACTCCAGAGCACATTGCTTTCAGGGCCATCTTAGATTGCTTATTGTGCATCCTTATTTTTCTAGTGATAGAAGACTTGCCATTTACTAGGTAGACATTGTTTATTAGGTGCCTTCAAGTCATGTCCAGCTCATAACCACCCTTATAGGGTTTCCAGTGGCTGATTGTCTTGGCATTGCCCGGGAAGTGGATTGTCACGTCCTTCTCCCTTTTTTGCAGTGCTGGGAATCGAACCCAGGACCTCAGATATTGCAGAGCAGTACTCTACCAACTGAACTAAATCCCACCCCCTAGGTAGACATTAACAGCGTTTTTATGGTAGAAACGCTGTGTAGGCTCTAGAAGGTTTGCTTTGTGGAATCTTATGCACCTAAAAATGTCATCTAAATCTATCTGAGTCTGGAGCTGGGCTTAGGTTTTGAACAGGTAAAGTGCGGCTACCAACAGGGCCTGAAGGGCAGATACTCATTTAAGAGAGCCATCAAAAGTTGGAAACAAAGATAAGAAGTATCTGATGAAATTTATACTGGACAAACTTTAACAGGCAAGGAAAACTTCTTTCAAGACCATAGAGGAAAGAGACTGACTTTAGCTTCTTTGAAAGACTATGAGAAGATTTTGAAGCACTGTGTGAGCTGGTGAAAAAAGGCTGTAAGGCATTAAAGGGAGGTTTGTCAATGAGGGTAAGCCATCTGTGTTTGCTAATTGGCTCTTAAGAAGTTAAACTCCCTCCAGCTCTCCCCTAGACACTCAGAGATAAGGGGTGATATCTCCCTTCACTGCTGCATTTCAAATATATGGTCTTCAGATCCATCAGGAAGGCATTCTTGTGTAGTAAACTTGTCAAGAGGCTGGGAGATCTACATTTCAAAGAGAAGGAATTCGCAATAGAAAGTTTTCCAAAGTAAATTCTCTAAGAGAAAGGAGGTCAGAGGCCTATAGTGAGGAAGAAGCCTGTCTGTTGTTTACTGAAGGTGGAGGAAATGTGAAGGCAGTGCTGACTTTGTCAGAAATCATCGCAGTCCAAAACATACTCTGATTCAGAGTCGTCCCTGTGTATCAGAATTACCTGGAGGGTTTGTTAAAATGTGTGTCGCTAGACCTCACAGCTAGAGATGCCCATTTCCTATTTTCCCTTACTACCATGTTACTATGTGATGCTGAACCTGCTTCTCTGTCGACCATGCTTGTAGAACATCCTCTAGAAATTTGTGTCTTGTAACTGGTTCATCTACTGACCTTCACTGTCTCAGAGAGATTCAGCTTAGGCTGTTAGATCTCACTGGTTATTCAAAGTCAATGGGGAAATTAATTGTCCAGGGATTTATAGACTGTTTCAATGGAAGATGATGTCAAGGAAAACTAAAATGACTTTTTGATGGGAAAATAATTTATGTATTCATGTTCCATTTTAATAACATTGTCTTTTTTTATTTTGACTAAACACAAAATCAGTACTATATAATGACATCTCTGAAAAATATAACAACTATCGTGCATAGTGTTTGCTTAAGGAATTATAATTGGTTAGTGTTGACAAACAAAAATAAATCCACTACAAAGAGAGATTTTGCAAATAATTGATAAGTCCATTGGTTAATTTTTCTATTTGTGAATTTCTTAGCCAAAGGTAATTAACAGCCTGGCTCCCAGCAGAAATGAAAAGCCAAATCCAGCTCATGAAATCCAGCTCATGCAAAACCTGTTGGTTCACAATCTATTCATCTTTGTCCTGACTATATTTTCATTCATCTTATCCTTATGAAATACCTCCAACATTTCAGAATTAAAGCCCCTGGATACCATTCATTTATGTGTGTTTTTCCTCCTCTTTACTGAGGCCATACAATTTTTATTCTCAATGAAAAACTGCCATTATGTTGAATATATTCTGATATTCCCTTTGAAAGGACATCTTGTTCATTTCTGTTAAAACGTGAAAATACTGAGGTCCTCTGTCATAAACTGAATGTCTGTGTCCCCACTAAGCCTGTGGTGAGTTCCTGACCCACAATGTGATGGTATTAGGGGTTAGGGCCTTTGGAGGGTGATTAGGTTTAGATAAAATCAGGAGAGTGGGACCGCCATGGTAGGATTAGTGTCTTTATAAGAAAAGAAATCGATAGGAGAACTTGTCCTCTCCATTAAAAATATAGTAAGAAGACATTTGTCTGCAAGCTAGAGGAAAGGATGCCATTAAGAACAGAATTGTGGCACTTTGACCTTGGACTTCTCAGTCTTCAAAACTGTGAGAAAGAGACTGCTGGTGTGTAAGTCACCCAGTGGCAGCCTGGGCTAAGATAAGCATTTTTTTCTGTTTGAACAAAGAGCTCTGGTCCCTTATTTCAGTGTTCTAGTCAATACCCTGGGAAAGAAGTGCATTTATCAGAAGTATTGGCAGAGTTCTCAATATCATCTTCAGGCTACACAGCAAGACGTTGTGCTTTTACAATCCTGCATGAGACAAATAACTGTATCAAAGAAGGGGTATTTTCTTACTTTATTAAAGCAAGTGAAAATAAATTTTTCTACCAATTGTCTGGTTGGAATATACTAACTCAGTCAATTCTCAGAGCCATATACAAAAACAGACAAATAAGATGAAATTTTAAAAACCCAATAGCCTAGGTAATCTATTTCTTTCAATTCATGTTCACTTCCAAAAGCATAAAGATATTTCTGGAAGTAAAATTTATTTAAAGTTCAGTGGTGGCTAAATTTTCATAAAAGTATGCATTGTTTTTTCAGGGAACAGCTTTATGGGAAAACACTAATTTTAATGTCTGCCCTTTTGGAGATAAATGAATAGAGAAAATCATTTTTAAAAAGTCTATCAGATCACAATAGAATAAAATGAGAAATCACTAGCAATATAAACAACAAAAATGTTATAAATACACAGAGACTGAATAATACATTTCTGAGTGATCAGTGAGCCATTGAAGAAATCAGGGAGGAAATTTAAAAATTCCTAGAATAAAATGAAAATGAAAACACAACCTACCAGAAACTTTGAGATACAACAAAGGCAGTTCTACAAGGGAAATTTACAGCTATGAGTGCTTTTAATTAAAAAAAACAGAGGAAGACAAATAAATAACTTAATAATGTACCTTAAGCATTAGAAAAATAAATCAAACCCAAAATCAGTAGATAGAAAAAAATAATTAAGATCAGGGCAAAAATCAATGAAATGGAAATTAAAAGAACAGTACAAAGAATCAATGATGTAAAAAGTTTGTTCTTTGAAAAGATAAACAAGATAGGCAAGCCCTTAGCCAAACAAACCAAAAGAAAGAACAAGAAGATCCAAATTAACAGAATTAGGGATGAAAATGGGGCCATTGCAACATATGCCAATGAAATACAGAGGGTCATCATAGATTACTCTAAGAACTTGTACTCCCAAAAGAAGTAACTACAGAAGAAATGGATAAATTCCTTAACACATATAATCTACCAAAATTAAGCCAAGAAGATATAAATAATTTAAACAGACCTATAACAAGTAACAAAATCGAGGCAGCAATAAGAAAAAAGAAAAAAAGAACTCTCAAAATAAAAGGCCCAGATCCTGAAGGGTTCACAGCGAAATTATATCAAGCTTTTAAAGAAGAATTGATACCTCTTTACCTCAAACTATTCCATAAAACAGAAACGGAAATAACACTTCCAAACTTATTCCATGAAGCCAGCATCACCATGATACCCAAACAAAAAAAAGACACAGAAAAAAAATGGATTATAGGTCAATATCTCTGATGAACATACATGCAAAGATCCTTGCAAACCAAATACAGCAATACATAAAAAAGATCATACACCATGAACAAGTAGGTTTCATTCCACACATTCAAGATTGGTTGAACATATGCAAATCAATAAATGTAATTCAGCACATAGACTCAGAGACAGAAATCACATCATCATCTCAATAGATGCAGAAAATGCCTTTGGCAAAATTCAACATCCCTTCATGATAAAAGCCCTGAAGAAATCAGAAATAGAAGGAACATTCCTCAACATTATAAAGGTTATATACAACAAATCTATAGCCAGCATTACACTAAATGGGGAAAAACTGAAAGCATTTCTCCTAACATCAGGAATGACCTAAGGATGCCCTCTCTATATACTCATATTCAATATAGTGATTGAAGTTCTAGCCACCATAAAAAGGCAAAAGAAAGAAGTAAAAGGGATACAAATAGGAAAGGAAGAAGTCAAATTATCCCTATTTGCAGATGATATGATCCTATAATTAAAAGACCCTAAAGACTCCACCAGAAAGCTCTTCAATCTGATAAGTAGTTTCGCTAAGTAGCAGGATACAAAATAAATACTCAAAAATAAGTAGCATTTCTATACACCAACAACAAACAAACAATTCAAAAAAACAATCCCATTTACTATGTTGTTGTTGTTGTTGTTAGGTGCTGTTGAGTCAGTACCCGACTGATAGCAACCCTCATAGGGTTTTCAATGGCTGACTGTTTCGGGATTGCCTTGGGAGTGGATTGCCAGGTCCTTCTCCCATTTTTGTGGTACTGGGAATTGAACTCAGGACCTCAGAGACTGCAGAACAGCACTCTACCAACTGAGCTAAATCCCAACCCCCCATTCACTATAGCCTCAAAAAAAAATACAGAAATAAATCTAGCCTAGTAACTGAAAAACCTATACAACAAAAACTTCAAAACATGAAAGAAAGAAATTGAAGAAGACACTAGAAAATGGAAAGACTTCCCTTCCTCATGGATGAGTACAGTTAATATTGTAAAAATGGCTGTATTGCCAAAAACAATCTGTAGATTCAGTGCAATCCCCATCAAAATTTCAATGACATATTTCACACAAAAATAGAACAAAAAAATCTTAAAATTCATATGGAAACGAAAGAAACTCCAAATAGGCAAAGCAATCCTGAGTAGAGAGAACGATGCAGGAAACATTACAGAAAAACCTTGGTGCTAGGACAAAAATAGACATGAAGATCAATGGAATAGAACACAGGACTCAGAAATAAATCCACAGAGTTGCAGTCATCTTAGTTTTTATAATAGAGCTAAAAACATACTTTGGAAAAAGAACAGCCTCTTCAACAAATGGTGCTAAGAAAACTGGGTATGTACATGTACAAGAGTGAAAATACATCCTCGTGAAAATACATCTCACCCTGTACAACAGTCAATTCAAAAGGGATCAGACATCTTAATGTAAAATCAGAAATTTTGAAACTGCTAAAAGAAAATGTAGAGAAAAGTCTTTAATACACAGGCATAGGCAAGGAAATAGCAGCTAAAGGACAAATGTGACTACATGAAATTAAAAAGTTTTTTCACAGCAAAGGAAACAATCAACAGAGTAAAGAGAGTCCACGGAATCAGAGAAAATCTTTGCCAACTATCCAGTCAACAGGGATTAATAATTAGAACATATAAAGAACTCAAAAAATTAAGTACCAAAACATCCAATCAATAAGTGGACAATTGAATTAAACAGATAGGTGTCAAAAGAAGAAACACAAAAAGCCAATAAACACATAAATAAATGTTCAACTTCCTTAGCCATTGTTGTTAGGTGCCGTCGAGTCGGTATCTGACTCATAGCGACCCTCTGTCCAACAGGGGAAACACTATTGTCAGTGCTTCTCTGCTGTTCATAGGGTTTTCAATGGCAGATTGATATTGGGGAGGGGGTTGCCAGGTCCTTCTCCCAAGCCTACAGCTTCTGGTGTTCCCAGGCGGTCTCCCATCCAGGTACTAACCAGGCCCGACCCTGCTTAGCTTCCGAGATCTGACAGGATCAGATGCCACAGGGCTACCGCTGCAGGCTTCCTTAGCCATTAGGGAGATACAAATCAAAACTACACTGAGATTCCATCTCACCCAATGAGAATGGCTAGCATCAGCAAAACAACCAACAAATGCTTGTGAGGATGTGGAAAAAGGAACACTTACACGTTGGTGGGATTGTAAACCGGTATTGCCACTATGGAAACTAGTATGGATGTTCCTCAGAAGACTAAAAATAGAACTATCCTTATGACCCTCCTATACCACTCTTGGATATACTCGAAGGAATACAAGTCACCATAACATAGCGACAACTGCACCTCCATGTTCATTGCATCACTGTTCACAATTGCAAAGATATGAAATCTCCCCAAATATCCATCAGCAAATGAATGGATTTTTAAAATGTGCTATGTATACATGATGGAATATTATTCATCCATGTTGTTGTTGTTGTAGTTAGGTGCTGTCGAGTCGTTATCCGACTCATAGCGACCCTCATAGGGTTTTCAATGGCTGACGATTTTCAGGATTGCCTTGGGAGTGGATTGCCAGGTCCTTCTCCCATTTTTGCGGTGCTGGGAATTGAACTCAGGACCTCAGAGACTGCAGCGCAGCGCTCTACCCACTGAGCCAAATCCCAGCCCATTATTCATCCATAAAGAATGAAATTATGTCATTCACAGGAAAATGGATCTGAAGTGCATAACATTAAGGAAAATAAACCAGACTGAGAAAAAAAATACCATGTTCTCTCTTATATGGGGAAGTGAGATTTATCTAAAAATGAAAAATATATGAATGCAAGATTAGAAAACATATGAGGATATATCTAGAGGAGTGGGGTGGGACCCCGTGGGCGAGAGAGAAAAAAGGGAGAATATAAGTGCAAAATACATAATGCAATTGTACAATAATCTTGTAATGAAAGTCAACATACTATATGTTGTTGTTGTTGTTGTTAGGTGCTGTCAAGTCATGTCTGACTCATAGCAACCCTCATAGGGTTTTCAATGGCAGATTGTTTCGGGATTGCCTTGCGAGTGGGTTGCCACATCCTTCTCCCATTTTGCGGTGCTGGGAATTGAACTCGGGACCTCAGAGACTGCAGAACAGCACTCTACCAACTGAGCTAAATCCCAGCCCATACTATATGTACTATATACTAATTAAATAACAATAAAAAGAAATATGGAAATTTATAATACTGTAAAAGAGATAAGAAAAATAGAAAGTAAAGTCTGTTCTTTAAAAATCTATCATAATTTTAGTGATGGGACCCAAAATCTTATAATCCTCTAGAAAAAAATGATTAATTACTGAAACAAAACACTAAGTCCTCTGCGTTATGTGAAAATTGCTTCAAACTTATTTTAAATTGTAAACTACATATGTTTAAGATGAATGTGCATATAATATTGCTCATTAATAACTCCAATATTAACTCCAAATTAGTTCTGACAGTTTTCCTTTTTTCCAGCTCTTTCAATTGTATCCTCATTATCCTCCAAAAAATTATTTTTAGCGCGGCTTGTCATGTCTTCTACAGTGCAGAATAAGTCATGTCTAACATTGTGCCAGCAGATTTTTCTATTCACTCAAATTGAATAAAAATAAGGCAGTAGGTATTATCTTACTGAAAAGTATAAAAATCCAATGATTCATATTATGCAAATATAATTAACTTGACAACTTCAAGAAAGAAACTTCAGTAATTGTTTTATTTAAATGACTAATGTCAGAAACTCATATTAGAATATGTTATACATGGACAAGTCATTATTTTGATTTTAGCACCTAACAGAGAAATATGTAATTAAATTTAACTTAAACTGAATTCTGAATTTTACATTTAGATGCTTCATTAAGTAAATTGCTTTAGTGTCCTTTTAATTACTTCTCTCTTCATTTTAAAATCTAGAAAACTATCTTTTTAAATTTATAAGTTATTTGTTTTCCTTCTTTCACAAAAATGTTGACCACCAACAGATGCTTGGTGACTGGAGGATTGGTGTAATCACCCAAAATCCCTTGTGCATATTTGCTTGTATCTGTTTAAGTGTGTATGTGTGTATGCTTGTGTGTGTGTTCAAACACCAGATATTGAATCGTACCCCTCATCAAAGCAATTCAGCCTTGTTTAGATATATTTTTAAAGATTTTAAGGTTAAAAAAGGTCAGCTTTGACCTTGTCTCTATCGTGGATATATGGAATGTAGTATACTATTATACAGAGAGATGATATTTAAAATTTCCATTCTTTTGTCACCTATAGTAACTTAAAATAATTGGAAAGGAAAACAATTGGCAAAACTACAACTGATTTTTATTGTTTCATTTTTTCTTTGAAAATTATACCAGTTATATTCTTACATAGTTTAGTTATTCTACATGTAATCAAGAATTCATATCCATCTTTGAATGCCCAGTGTCTGTTGTGTATGGGGTTTTCAATGAATGTTTATATATTTTATTATAATGCAATCAAAGTTATTTACTTAAGATTGTCTACTCCTTTTTGAAAAAACGGAGGAAGAGATGTAATATTTATTTATTTATTTATTCTTTTTTGTGGTACTGGAGAGGTTGAACCCTGGGCCTTGCACATATTTTATAAGGGCCATACCACTGAGCTGCATACCCAGCCTCTTTTCTACTTTTTAATTTGACCCAAGGTCTGGATAAGTTATACAGGCTGCTTCTGGCCTCAGATCTGTGATCCTCCTGCCTTTGCCTTCAGAGGCACCGAGGTTACAAGCATGCACCATGGAGCCCAGCTGTGAGATGTAATTTTTAAGACTAATTTATATTTATACTCATTAAGACTTTTATATACTAAAACATACATGCTCACACAGAATGGTCTTGTCTCACAGAATTCTGTGCAGGCTACATGCCTTGGAATAACTGAGGTCTTTAGGAAGATAATTTAAGTTAAAATGAGTTATAATATTCATTTTTATAAAATATCCATAAAACCAGGAACTTATGTCTATGATGTGCCTGTAAGGTATGTCTTAACCATGAGGCTCAAATTATTATGATTATACATTTAATTCCTTTAACAGATGTAGAACTATTTAGATTTTCTATTTCTTGTTTTTGATAACTTGTATTTTCAAAAATATTCATTTTTCTACATTATTGTGTTTTTAGCACAAGTGTTTTGTTTTAGTACTGGAAGATTGAACCCAGGGACATACACATACACATACACGCTAGGCAAGTGCTCTACCACTGAGTTGTACCCCATGCCCTTTTTATTTTTATTTTGAGGCAAGGTTTCACTGTTTCCCACGCTGCCCTTGACCTCAGACTTGTGATCCTTTTTACTCGGCCACCAAAGTAGCTGGAATTACAGACATAGACCATGACCATGGCGCCTAGCTTGGCATAGGTATTTTAATGATTGTCTTATCTTTTCAATGGTTTAAGAAGCTGTAGTAATAATTCCTAACCGCATTTCTGGTATTCTTATTTCTATGTGTTCCCCATCTGTCTCTCTTTTTCTCTCTCTCCACTAATATTACAGATCTTTTCAACAAACATTTTAAGGACTTTCGCATTTATGTTTTCTATTTTTAATTTTTTTTCTTCCCTTACTGTTTTTCTCTTACTTTGAGCTCACTCTGCTTTTCTTTCTTTTCCCTTCATGTGTGTGTGTTTATAGTGCAGTATTTTAACCCCTGATAGCATCGAAGCTGTGAGATGGACAATACACAGTTCTTTTCTTGTATCTCCCTCGAACAGGAAATTTTACTTTATCTTATTTTAAGCTATTTTCTGATTTTTTAGGATTCTTCTTTGATTACTTATAATTATGCTGCTTTATTTGTAAATATTTGGGGATGCCACATATCTTTTATTTTTATTTCTGACTAAATCTTACTGTCATTTAAGGACTGTGTGAGAGCAGTCCTTTGACTTGCTTTATGTTTTACTAACAATCTGTTTTGATAATTTGGGTTTTCTGCATCATGCTTCTGAAATCTTCCATCCTCTGGCTTAATTTGAAACTGATGTCATAGTTTCAGCATTTATTATAGAAGCACCCTGATTTATGGGTACCAAAACATGCATTGTTTTCTGTTGCTACATTACAAATGACTCCACACGGAGTGACTAAAACAACACAAGTTTACTCTCTCACAGTTTCTGTGGGGCAGGAATCAAGAAAGGTGGAGTTGGGCTCCAGGTCGCACAAGGTTGTTAACTGGGTGCAGGTGGGGCTGCCATGGCATCTCTGGCTCAGGGTCCTCTTCTAAGCTCACTGGTGTTGGCAGAACTTAGTTTCTTTCAGATGTAGAAAATACAGTGTCTGCTCCTAGAGACTGACCACTCTTTCTTGCCACCTGGTCCTCACTGCCACAAGGCCAACCAATTCCTTATGGAAAACAAGAGACTATCTCTGATGCTTCAAGGTGCTTTGTTTGTTTTGTTTTTGGTGTCCTAACTGTAGAGTCCTGTTTAAAGATTCATCTGATGAGGTCATTCCTACCCTGGGTAATATCTCCTTAAAAACCTAAAGTCCATTGTTTTATTACATCTGAAAACTTCTTTACTTTTGCCATATGACTGAATCCCAGGAGTGACATCCTAGTGTGGCGATCAGCTCTACTCACATTCACGGGAAGGGAGTTATGTTGATCATAAACACAGAGGAACCATGAACTTGGGAGCATCTTAAAATTATACTCATGGCCCCACATTATAAAAAAATATTTGAATTATGCTTTTTCTTTTATTAGAAAAATATTTATATTTACAATTTTCAATGTGCAGAAAACTTAAAAGGAATAGTGCAGTGAGCAAGAACCTATTCTTCACCTGGATTTACCAGGTATTAATATCTTGCCACCTGCACCAATACTCCCTTGACATTCAGTCCCCTTAGATCTCGGAAGCTAAGCAGGGCAGGGCCTGGTTAATACTTGGATGGGAGAGCACCTGGGAACACTAGGTGCTGTAAGCTTGGGAGAAGGACCCCGCAACCCACTCCCAAAAATCAATCTGCCATTGAAAACCCTGGGAATAGCAGAAAAGCACTGACATGGTGCCATGACTGGAGTAGTGTTTTGTCTGTTGGACATAGGGTAGCTATGAGTTGGACCCCACTCAAAGGCAACTGACAAAAACAACTCTTACTTCTTTAATGTTACACTTTTTGTGTGAAAATAAAACATCTTTTCAATCATTCTCTTGATAGAGATGTATGGTAGACAAAAAGAAAAGCTAATAAGTATGTATGCCTTCATGACTTTAACCCTTTCAGACAATAACAACGTGGCCCTTTTTGGACTACTAATCTTTGTCAGTCACTGGGCTGAGTGTTTATATATCTATTAGCTCACTAAATTATTGCAAAAACTCCTAGAAGCTCTTTTTAAACTCAGTTTAAAAATCTCTTTAGTCCACAAATGTGGGGATTACTAAGAATATGCAACTTGCCTACAGTCTCACCAAGACTAAGTGGCAGTTTTAACCCAGGTTTTATTGACTATGCTATACCTGCCACGTAGGAATGGGCTCTAGTCTCTAAAATAACCTTCCTCTGTAACAAAAAGGGAACATGGAGAAACTTACAGAGAACTTATGAGGCTGTCATTATATGAAAGGGCTAATTGAATCTTTTAGAAGCTGACACCATCAAGTACTACTAACCTTCAATGTAGTTGATTTGTAATAACCAACAGCAAAATCTGAAAGCAGCACAATTAATTATATCATACTCATTTGCCCTAGGTCCTGCCACTTCTGTGGAAGAGACACAGCAGGAGAAAGACAGCTAATTCCTTATGATCTTTTATGAATGTGGAATCACTCTGAATTCCGAGGAGTATTAATCAACAATTCTTTTGCATTGAAAATTTCTCAACTTTTATCAAGTAATTATTCCTACAAAAAAATCTAAAATACTTTAAAATGTTTAATCCAAAGAATTAGAACTCCATTTCTTCATACTGCTCTTATCATTGAGAAATTTCACTGTGCAAAAGACTAATCATATATGTTATAAATTGTTATTGTTAGGTGCTGTCGAATTTGGTGTGACTCATAGTGACCCCAACCACAGAAACACTCCCCAAGTGCCTGGCACTATGTCAGTGCTTCTCTGCTATTCACAGGGTTTTGAATGGCTGATTAGTTCATGTTTTATAAGTAAATGAACCAAAACAGCTACAAAATGGATTTGATAGTTTGTTTGCTCTACAGTGTTGAGAAAGAGGGCTTATAATGAGACAGATTTCCCTGTAGCTGAAGGCTCTGTCTTCCTAGTTCTAACAGTAGGCTTAACATCAAATATATTCAACCTAATCAATGATTGTCTTCTTAGCTATGCATGAAAAATTGCCTAATTTTGTCTATTTGTTCCAATGTGCTAATAAGACTATAGTGTAATTTCTAATCTTCCAGTTGAATAAGTTTATGTGTTTTCCCTCTATATGTGTTAGATATATATATTTCAGTCAAGAACTTTTTTTTTTGGTGGTACTGGTGGTTGAACCCAGGGCCTCGTGCTTGCATGCTTTGCAAGTGCTGGACCACTGAGCTGCACCCCCAGCCCATTTTTTTACTTTTTGAGACAGGGTCTCTCTAAATTATGCAGACTGCCTCTGGTCTCGAACTTGCGATCCTCCTGCCTCTGCCTCCAAAGCTGTTGGGATTACAGGGGTGAGCCACCACGCCCAGCTAGTCAAGAACTTCTCAAGCTCATAATAATGAATTCATTGTTTTATGTTTGCTTCTAATTATTTTAAAAAATTTGTTTCTTTTATTTATGATATTTATCAATTAGGCCTGATTCTGTATACGGCAAAGAGTTTGCTTACAACTTGTTCATTGTTTTCATCTTGGCTTTTTAATTTATCCCCGCATCAAAATAATGTAGTCTTAATTATTATACCTTCATCATAATTCTTTAAACCAGAAATAGAAAACCATTTATCTCATTCTCCTTTTTCTTTTAATGTTTTATTTGATTGATTAATTGATTGAGTGATTTGCTGTTCTTTGGGGTTGAACTCAGGGCCTCACACATACCTTGCAAGTTTAGAGCCACTGGGCTGCAACCCTAGCCCTTTAGGTGGTGGTGGTTATTACATAAGCTGCCTCTGATTGTGAACATGCAAAATCCAGCCTCCAGCCTCCTGAGTCACTGGGATTACGGCGTGCACCACTGCACCTGGCTGTCACATTCATTTTTATCATCTGCCATGATTTTATATTTGCAAAGATGCACAAAATGTCTTGTAAGGGTTTTGGTTGAAATTGCATTTATAGATTAGTGTGAGAAAAATCCAAGGAAATCATAATATTCCTCATTCATCTCTCCAGTTCCTTAGGACCTTAAATTAATGTCTTTCAAAAAAGCTAGATATTTTCCCCATAAGTCTTAATTGAATTTTATATTTTCAGTATCATTTTAAAACTTACCTTTTCTCATGATGTTTTCTCTATCTGTATTGCTGCTGAGCAGAAAAGCAATTGATTTCTGTCTTTTGGTCTTACAGTCTGCTAACTTGCTGAAATCTCTACCATTCTAATAATTTGCTGCAGATTCACTTGGCTTTTTATGTTGACAATAAATTTCCACAAAGAATTATAATTTTGGTTTCCTTAAATGTTTCCAATTTGTGCATATATTTTCTGTTTTTCTGGTTAATGAACTTGCTACAGATTTCTAATACATAATTGGATGTATACACATGATATGGTTGCATGCAGACAAACCATATATATCCAACCATGGTGTTCCTGATTTTAAGGATATTATTTCTAATATTTTTTACTAAATATGTTTCACCTTCCCTTAGGCTACCTTAAAAGATAAATGTCTAGAGTTCTTCAGATTTACAAACAGAAAAGAAAATGACTTAGAGAGGGATCATTCAGATGAGCCCCAAATATTATGAATCTATGGATTCTAGAGAATAACAAATCGATACCTAAAAATTCTGAATGACAAGAAATATTATCCCAAAAAATGTACTTAGAAAAGTTGTCATACAATGTCAGTGCTCCATGCCCATCAAAACATGAAGGATCTTAGGAATATAACACCTAGAAAGAATTCTTTAAAAACAGTGATGAAATACAAAACTCTTCCAAGAAACAAATGGAGAGTACATAGGAAAAACACCAGCACCAGGATCAATGTCTACATCATTAACTGGCTATCAAGTCTCATAGCATTGAGCATTGTCCAAGAAATGTGATGCATGCGTATAGTCAATGAGTATAAGAAAATATATAATCACATTCAAGAACATAATGAAGAACTCAGAGGTTACTTCTACAATCCCTAACAGAACAAATAACTTGGAAATAAAATCAAGTCTACAAACATTTAGGGATAAGATTACCCCAGGAACATAGAATCTATGATAAAAAGATGTGGAAAACATTGAATCCAGGGATAGTCAAAGAAGTTAGTCAATTATGAGCAGATTACAAGGTAAACATTAAGATATGTTAAAATATGATAAAGATAAAATCTGCTATATATTTTTAATCTAAAGATCAAAAGGGAATGTTTTGTTCTTAAGTGCAGCTTTTGTTAACTATATCTTATCTTTATAGGAATAATTCTTTCTGATTACCTATCCATTTATCTGTAGTACATGACCAAAGAAACGACCAGGGAATCTATATAGGATTTTGGTTATTTTAATAATTATGGTTATTTCTAATTGGTAGAATTCTTTTTATGTTGCTGTTCTTGGTTGTTTGAGAGAGAGTCTCACAGTCCAGGCTTCCCTCAAACTCAAAATCTCCCTGCCTCAGCCTCCTGAATACTGGGGTTATAGGTATAAGCAACCACACCTGTCTAGCTGTTAGAATTCTTAATGGGTCACTTTTTTTCTTCTCTTTACTCTGTTTGAAATCTTCAAAATTAGTGCAAACATCATAATCTTAATTTAAAAATTGTAAGGTTATTAATCAGACATAAATGTGAACAATATAAGTGGAGATATAGCCTATGTAGTCATAAGATTTATATATTCACAATATTTACTAAGATTTTTGATTTTTATTGTTGTTTTTAGGTGCTGTTGAGTCAGGTCTGACTCACAGCAACTTTATGTACAACAGAAAAAAAAAACATTCCCTGATTCTGTGCCAGGCACCAGATCATTTTATGTTTAAGCACATTGTTGTAGACCTTGTGTCAATCCATGTAGTTGAGGTGCTTCCTTTTTTTGTTGACCCGCCACTCTCCCAAATACCATGTCCTTTCCTAGGGATTGGTCCCTCTTGACTACATGTCCAAAATAAGTAAGAACAGTCTAGCCATCCTTGTTTCCAAGGAGCACTCCGATTGTCCTTTTCCTATGACAGATCTGTTGGTTCTTTTGGCACTCCATGGTATTCTCAGTAATGGTCTCCAGCACTATAATTCAAAAACATCAATTCTTCTCCTGTCTCCCTCATTCAATGTCCAGGTTTCACAACCAGATGATGCAACTCAAAATACTGTGGCATGAGTTAAATTCACCTTCATCTTCACGGTGACATCTGCACTTTTCAGTGCTTTAATGAGGTCTTTTGCAACCAATGTAATATGTCTTTTGATTTCTTGACTGCTGCTTCCACGAGTGTTGATTATAGATCCAAGCGAAGTAAAATCATGAACAACCTCAGTCTTTTCTCCATTTATTGTGAAGTTGCATACTGACCCAGTTGTAAGGATTTTTGTTTTGTTGATGTTAAGGTGCAGTCCATACTAAAGGCTGTGTTCTTTGATTTCATCAGTAAATGTTTCAAATCCTCTTCACTTTCAGTAAGCAGAGTTGTGTCATCTGCATGACACATGTTGTTATTGAGTCTCCCTCTAATCATGATGCCATGTTCTTCTTCATAAAGTCCAGCTTCTTGGATTATTTGCTCAGCATAGAGATGGAAGAGATATGTGAAAAGATACAGTCCTGACACACACCATTCTCAGCTTTAAACTGGGCAGTGCTTCTTTGTTGTGTTTGAAAGACTGCCTCCTGGTCCATGTACAGATTCCTCATGAGTACAATTCAGTGCTCTGGTATTCCCATTCTTCACAGTGTTATCCATAATTTGTTATGATCCATATAGTCAAATGCCTTGCATAGTTGATAACATAGAAAGACATCTTTCTGGTATTCTCTTCTTTTGGAATTGTCTCAGGGGTGTGCTGCCAGGTCCTTCTCCCTAGTCTGTCTTAGTCTGAAAGCTCAGCTGAAACCTCTCCACCATGGGTGACCCTGATGGTATCTGTAACACCAGCAGCATAGCTTTCAGCATCACAGCAACAAGCCAGCCCCCACAGTATGGCAACATGACAGATGTGGGAGATTTTTTGCTCTTAGGGAACTTTTAATGTAATTTACTTTGACTCTCTCATTTTACAAGAAAGAATAAATAAGTCCAAGTTGTTGTGTAAGTCATCCAATATCACATAGCTGGTTAGTGACCAAGGTCTAAATTTAATGTATTGCAAGTTAAATTCATCAAAATTATGCAGAAAAATATACATATGAACATAGAAGAAAGACTATTTAAACCATATTCAAGTAATAACAGTTAAAATTATTCATAAGGATTCTCCCACTTTGATTGTGTAAAGACTTGGATCTTGGGCTTAGTTCTGCTCTCAGTGGCTAATTTTGCTTTTTAATTCAGTCTCCTTTGGGTCTTCTAAACAGGTTTCCTTCATTCAGTCTTTGCTCCTCAGGATACACCAAGTGGACTTCTTTGTCTCAGTGGACTCTGACAGTATCATTGTCACAGTTACTTCTATGGTGATTGTATTGTATTTTATTTTGGGCAGCACTAGGAAGGAGGTGGAACCTACAGCCTCTCACGTGTTAGAAAAGTGCTCCATCACCAAGCTGCACCTCCCCCCTTTTTTATTTTGAGACAGGGTCTCACTAATTTGTGCAGGTTGCCTCTGGCTTGAACTCACGATTCCCAAGTTAGCTGGATTGCAGGCATTTTCCGTGGATCCTTGATTTGAAATTACTTTTTGCATACTGATATGCCCCATTAGCCTATTGGCCCCTTCAAATTGGGGTTTATCCATTATCATATTTCCCAGTGCCTAGCACAGTGGCATACATTAAATGCTCTATGAAGGTTTATTTGCCTCATTGAATTGCATTTAGGAATCTACACTCAACTAATTATTTAGTAGTTATTATTAAGACATTGGTAAAAAGTGAATTATTCCTCTGGGTTTAAAATAATACGTGAATTTTATACAAGTACATAAACTATTCCTCTTCTGATTTTCCATTTTTGAACAGGGAATAATTTATTACTTCTGTTTGTCAAATATACTTCAAAAGTATTTTCAGTAGTTACCTGGCCAAGATCCTGATAAAGTCTCTTGCCGAGGGCCTTCTCTCTGCTTTTATATGATTTTTATGACACTATATCTTAAAAGTGTCTTGACAGTCTAGTCCAACATGTCCAAGATGGATCAGAGATATGGCTTCCTGTGAAAATAAGCTCCTTAGAAAGCTTCTCGTACTGCTCCTTTTCTAAAAGAATGATTGAAGGATTTTCAAAAAGGATTTGAATATGAGCAGAGATTGCGAATAAAACTGTCATGTTCGATTTGATGTTTTATGATTGTGACATATGAAAAATACAATAAAGTTACAGGGCTATCATCATTTTATTGAATTCTAAGGTAAATAGGCTCCTTACCTGTCTATCTTCTTGGTGGGGAACCACTGCACTTTGAGAACAGAAGTGTTCTTTTGATATATGAGAATCTACATGGACGATAAACATGAAAAGGGGGAAATGGTGAGTCCGACAGCAAGTTCTTTGTTGTTAGGTGCTGTCAAGTCATGTCCAACTGATAGAGACCCTTACAGGATTTTCAATGGCTGATTGGGGAGTGGATTGCCACATCCTTCTCCCATTCTTGTGGTGCTGAGAATCAAACTTGGGACCTCAGAGACGACAGAGTGGTGTTCTACCAACTGAGCTAAATCCCAGACCCATGCAAGTTCTTTAGTATTTCCAATACAACAGTCACCGCCTGCCATCTAATTTTTAGTGCCATTTCTTTGAAGTAGGTTATTGCCTTTGACTTTCTGCAATAAGTATATTCAAATATTTGGGCTTCTGAGATGCTTCATCTATTTGGCTACGTCATCCTTTACACTTCTATTCCCTGCATCCCTGGGAGCTTTCCCTCCCTAGTGTCTCTAGTTATCTCTCTGGTTGCTTTTCTCAGAATTCTGTCTGTCCTTTCCCTTTCAACATTAACCCTTCCCCAACCTACCCTCTTCCTGTACTCTTTTTTACTTTTCAGATTCTTCTCTCCATGCAAAATACTGTCCTTGATCCTCCTTGCATATTAGACAGCTTTCCCCAGTCTCCATTGCTGCCAGTTGCTTCATCTCTGAAAGGGAAACAGTAGGAGTAGCTACAATGCAGTGTTGGGGTGAGCATTGGGTGAGAAAGTGCTTAACATACAAAAAAATTGTTTCATGGGTATTAGCTGTTATTAGGGGTAAACCCAACTAAGGGGTCTCCCTTTCTCTGTCTTCTTATCATCATATTACACTAGGTTCTAAAGCACAAAGGTTTGTGAAAGATTTTTTTATTGAAAATAAGTGTTAAAGTATCACTAAAATATATGATTGCTTTTTGAGGGACTTGGGATCATTGCTACTGATTCTAAGGCATGAATTCCTGCTTTCCACCAATACATATCGATGCTTTGTTGGAACATATGGAACATATGCAACAAACTGTCTGACATGCAAAATTGTACCTTCAACAGCCATGCACTCTAATAAGAAAAATGATACCACAACATCCAGATTTATAAAACAAAGACAAGTATATTGCTATCATGTTTGGGAAATAGACCTTATGGAAATCGATACGGGAAGCATTACAATGAGCAGGAAACCTTAATGTACCCAAGGATTTCTTCCCTGAAAACTACAATATTGGTAGGAGAAAGGAATCACATTGACCCGGACACACAGGGAACACAAAAAATAGATGTTTACAAGCACTTGCAAGTCCCTGGAAGGCTTAGTTCTTGTTCAATTAAAAAGAAAGGGTGGGATAGAGTTGGTGTGGCAAGCATATGTTAGGATTGTTGTTGTTGTTGTTAGGTGCCGTCGAGTCCGTACCCAACTCATAGTGACCCTGTGTACAACAGGTGAAACACTATTGTCAGTGCTTTTCTGCTGTTCATAGGGTTTTCAATGGTGGATGGATTTTTGGGAGTGGGTTGCTGGGTCCTTCTCCCAAGCCTGCGACATCTGGTGTTCCCACGTGGTCTCCCATCCAAGTACCAACCAGGCCCTGACCCTGCTTAGCTTCTGAGATCTGATGGGATCGGATGCCACAGGGCTACGGCTGCAGGCCATGTTAGGATTACATGATTAGAACTCACTTGTTAGATACCCAGAAGCCTTAAAGTATGGCACAGAATTGGGAAAGTATTAATATGATTATTTTGAAAGTGACATGCAGAATAGTTTAGAACAGAAGATAAAGCAGAGACAGGAGGTCAGTTTAGCAAACAATAACAATAATTTAGTATTGTGTTAAATTATTCAGTTACTTGATTGTCTGCCAGTGTGTCACTCCATAAGCAGGGATATTGTTTTGCTACCTGATTGGGCATTGGTATGGTTTCCGCTTTGTTAATATTTGCACATCAATTAGAACAGTGGAAAACATAAGAACATAAGAGGCCGGTTACTATTATTGGAAGTGGCCTGCAGCTGTAGCCCTGTGGCATCCGATCCCGTCAGATCTCGGAAGCTAAGCAGGGTCGGGCCTGGTTAGTACCTGGATGGGAGACCGCCTGGGAACACCAGAAGCTGTAGGCTTGGGAGAAGGACCTGGCAACCCCCTCCCAAAAACTCTATCTGCCATTGAAAACCCTATGAACAGCAGAGAAGCACTTACAATAGTGTTTCCCCTGTTGTACAGAGGGTCGCTATGAGTCGGATACCGACTCGACGGCACCTAACAACAACAACAACTATTATTGGAAGTCAGTACTGCTACTGCTACTAATAGAAGTGACACCTAAAACGACCAAAGGAAAAAATCAGGATAAATCAAAGCATTAAAATAAGACTGAAACAAGTGTACAACTCCCAAATCCAATTAGGTAACTATAAACAGAAAGAATACTTTTTTGAAACAGCAACCCAAATTGAAAATGATAGAAATAAAAACATTAAGGAGAAAGAAATACTGTGTACTTTTTGCAAAGGATTTGATTTATTTTTCTGAGCAAAAACGCTTGCATAAGATATTTCATTTCAGGGAACTTTCTCCATTTGAAATCAGTTATTCTTTCAACCATTTCTTCCATGAGCTTTCCGACTCCTGCAGCGTTCATGTTTCCGTGTTGCGGTGAGAAGCTTCAGTTCAGCCATTAAACAAGGGTTAGTTCTTGAGGATGCAAATGCGCATGCTCTCAAACCCCGTGGGGTTTAGACCGGGATGTTCTCTTTGACTCTTCATTTTAAAAAACTACTCATTACTACACAAGATTTGTGTTCTTGTGAAAGGATAGAAAATTTCCCAAAAGGAGTATTTTTAAAACATCTGTTTTGGAGCTAACATTTATTAATAGCTAAGCACGTGGATTAAAGAGCGCTTCATTGGCTTAATGGCAAACAAACCCAGTATTGGCCTTAGGTTCCCCCGTTAGAAGGACAGTAAGTCACAAATCCTTTTTCTTTCTACTCTTTTCACTCATTTGTTTTGGTCTCTCCCATTCCTTGCAACTGTGCTGTAAGTTTCAGGGGATTAGAATAAATGGGTGATTCTCCCTCATAACTGGCCTGCAGCCATAGCCCTGTGGCATCCGATCCCATCAGATCTCGGAAGCTAAGCAGGGTCGGGCCTCGTTAGTACCTGGATGGGAGACAGCCTGGGAACACCAGAAGCTGTAGGCTTGGGAGAAGGACCTGGCAACCCCCTCCCAAAAATCAATCTGCCATTGAAAACCCTATGCACAGCAGAGAAGCACTGACAATAGTGTTTCCCCTGTTGTACAGAGGGTCGCTATGAGTCGGATACCGACTCAACTGCACCTAACAACAACAACAACAACCCTCACGACTGGTTTCCAATTCTTGAGAATAAGGCTTTCTTCTAGAAACTTTGGACATATTTCTCTATGATGTACATGAACAGAGCACAAGGGGAAAGGGATCCGTATGATGAATGAACACAGAGCAAGAACATTGTCCACAGGAAGGTAATTCAGAAACAAGAAAAGGCAAGGCAAAGGTATGACACTTCTCATTTCAACCTGATGCTTTTGTCTTTAGCATTTTTGCCCCAAGCCTCAGGTTCTCATCCTTAGAGAAAGGCAGTCTGTTTCCTTCCCTTGCTATATGTCTTCCCAGTTTTAAATTCAATACTTTAATGTTTTGCTTGCTTATTTAAGGAGCAGAAAAAAGGAGGGAGGGATCTAGCAAAAGGGAGAAATGATGGGAGAAGAAAGAAGAGAATGGAGGAACAAGGAGGAGGGAGGAATGAGAGAGAGGGCGACCTCAAAGTAAACAGCCCAACTTTAATAGTTCAGGAAATAATTATAATAATACCAATAATACCAAAGAATGGTAATAATACAAATGGGCTAGAAAATTCATGTAATAGTACTGATAATGTAAAAAGATAGATCACTATAGAAAAAGTTTTGACCTTAAACATAATTGGGATCTAAGGATATATAGAAAAATATTCCCATAAAAAGACATGCAAGTGGAAGAGAGGTCTTTGGTGGGCGAGATGGGAGAGGAGGTGTACAAGAGGGTAAGCGGGAACTTATCTCTGCAATGTACAGTGAAACACATATATGGAAATGTCATAATGAAATACATGTCAGAATCAAACACATTAAGTTGTACATTAAAAGTTTCCAGTAAAAAAAAGAGATGACATGATGCATCAGAGAGTATAATCTGCAAGTTGTAAATAGAAACTCAAGCTACATTATCATGGATTAAGGTGCATATCTCAGTGATAAACTAAGGAGCATCTCCCAAACAATTAGCCATTGAAAACCCTACAAATAGCAGAGGGACATGTCAAATACAGCACTGGAAAAGGAGCCCTCCAGGCTAGAAGGCATTCAAGGAATGACTGGGGAAGAGTTGCCTCCTCAAAGACTTGGCTTTCATGATAGGAATGGAATAAAGGCCCTGGGACCTCCAATTGCTGATGTGGCACGTCTCAAAATGGGAAGAAACACAGTGACTACAACAGTGGGCTCAAACATAAAAAGATCATGTGCATGGCACAGTGTTCGGTTAGTGTTTTGTTTTGCTATACTTAGGGTTAGGCCTTAGGACATTTATTATGACAACAGCCTGCAAATTGAGTTGGAGTAAAACAAAGTTGAAGGCAGGAAATGAGCTGGGAAATTAGCAGAGCAACATTCCTTAAAGTGTGGTTCTATTCCATTCAGTAGCGGAAATGAAAAGAGAAATGTGCTAGCGTGAGTGATTAGATGTCTTTGTAAACTAAACAGCAGGAAGAGTTTCAAAGGCTGCTGAGGCAATCTAAGAGCTTTTTTGTTGTTGTTGTTTTTTCTTACTATATCACAATGTAGAAAAAGGTAAAATAAGTATACAAAAAAAGAAAAAGAAGGAAATGAGATGGTAAAGAGCTCAAGCATATCAGTAATCATATAGATGTAATATTTATTCCCATCAATAACTAAGCAAAAAGTCCAGAAAGTCAAAAAGTCAGAAATATCCAATTCTTTATTTTTTAAATGGCCTCTTCTGACATTTAGAATAAAGCTCAAGCTGACTTTTTCAAATTTTTCTTATTTTTTTAGACCTGCCATCTATTTTATCAAGTTTTAACAAAAACATCACTTTCTTATTGACTCACATTGAGTTTTAATTTAGGTTGGATGAGTTTGATATATTTAAAATATTACTTTTCCTATGTGAGATGATATTGTTTCTATCCACATATTCAGAATTTATTTTATGTCCTTTACTAAATATTTATAATTTTGTTTTTCTATACTTCATGTTTATTTCATTTTTGGTGATTGTGTTTTATTACTTTTAGTTATGGATATTTTATGCATCCTATTCTTAGACATTCCTGCTACATCAGAAAAGTATTGGTATATTCTTATTTATAGCAATCTTTCCTTGGATCTTTAGTTTGAATTTTTGTCTTCTAGACTTACCAATTTAAGAGTGAGATACAGTGTTTGTGAGCTTTCCATTGGATGTTGTTGTTGTTGTTAGGTGCCATCAAGTGAGGTCTGACTCACAGTGACCTACATAAGGTTTTCAATGGCTTATTGTTTGGGGATTGCTTTGAGAGTGGATTGCTACGTCCTTCTCCAGTTTTTGTGGTGCTGGGGATCGAACCTGGGTCCTCAGAGACTGTGGAGTAGCACTCTATCAATTGAGCTCAACCCTAGCCCTTCCTTTCGATAGGGCCTATATTTCATTTCTTATGCCTTGTTATTCCTTTATTTCTAAAAATGTAGCTTTTATCTGTTATTTGGGGAACCCGTTATAGTTTATGCCACAGTAAATGATTAACAAATTCATGGATTAAAAGAATGGAACTTTGTTTTTACCAAAGTCTAAGTTTTGGCATAGGTAGGAACTCAGGAAAATTGAGGAAGGAGGGAAATTTCAGGAGCTATAATGGAAAAAACCCAAAGTGCAGGTAATTTTACTTTCAAGCACCAGCATTCCATTGCTAGACTAAATATAAATCAGCGCTGGCCTTTCTGTGAGTGATAAAATCCACAAAATGCCTATAACCGACTGATACAGCAAAAGTTTAATCTGACTGATAACTAAAAGTCCAATGACAACAGTAAATGCCATTAGTTTTTGTTTTCTCCTGTCTTAGGCATGTCTGTAGCCATAGCACCCTGGCATCTGATCCTACCTGATCTCGGAAGCTAAGCAGGGTCAGCCTGGTTAAGTCCTTGGATGGGATTCCCCTTGGGAATACCAGGTACCACAGGCTAGGGAGAAGGACCTGGCAATCCACTCTCCAAACAACTGTCATTGAAAACCCAATGAATAGCAGAGAAGCACTGACAGTAGTACCTGGTATGGCACAGTGTTAGGAGTGTTTCGCTCTGTTGTACTTAGGGCTGCTATAAGTTGGACCTGTCTCGATGCCACCTAACAACAACAACAACAAATCTCAGGCACATTCTGAGTTAGAAGTCCCACAAAATAACTCCTAGATAACTATAAAGTAAAAACCAAGTAACAATCTCTCTCTCAGTTAACATAAAGAGGCATAACTGTTATGTCTGTGTCCATAAAAAAATAGTTCTTGGCCCAGTACAAGCAAAGTTAAACTAAATTTTACTCCTTCCTGACTCTAAACTAGAAGACAAACTGACAATAAATTCAGTAGATTATTTCTTATTGATCCAAAAACAAAAAAGGTAAACTAATAAGAAAAGAGCCATTCCTTCCTGCCTCAAAAGCCAAAAGTAAACTGACAATAAATACCCAGCCCACTACAAACAAGGTAGCATCATAATAAGGTTAGTTATCTCCCCATGGCCTGAGCTGGAAAGGCTTAACCTTGAGTTTGCTGCCTATGGCTCAAGTCATGCCTGGGAACCACTGCTTTACTCTGACTTCAATAAAACTGGTGGAGGTGGGGGACAAAGACTGGGGCCCCAATCTCTTGGAGCTTCTGCATTGCCTCCAGAGTGCTTCCTTACATCTATTAAAAGCTTGCCTGACCTCTAATCATAGGTTGTTTAGCCTAGAGAACAGAGGTTTCTCTAGGTTTCTCCAAACATCTCCAGGTGCCTCAGTTTCTCTAGTAACATAAGTTCCAGAAGGCCAGTAATTTTTGTTTCTTCTATTCATGGCTATATTCTTTTTTTCTCCACTCAGCACAAAAGTACATGATGCATGAAAATAGCTTCATCAAAATATATTTAAATGAATGAAAATATATAAGGAATAGAAAATATGACTATATTTATATAGAAATTTAATATATATTGTATTAGGGTTCTCTAGAGGAAAAGAAGTAAAAAGATGTGATGTGTGGTGTGTCTGTGTATAAAGAGTTCACTATAAGGAACTGGCTCACACAATTTCAGAGTTGGCAAGCCCAAATTTGCAGGGTGGGCTCGGAGGCTGAATGCCCAGGACGGCCAGTTATGAGGATGAAGTCTCAGGGCTGGAGAGTCCCCTCTTGATTGGAGAAGGAGGCCGTTTTGTTCCACTCCAGACAGAGGGCAATTTATTTACTCAAAATTCATCATTCATGTATACATGTGTATACACACACATGTATTTATGTAATTATATACAAAGTCAACTTTGTTGTGCATAGCACTTTTTCTTGTCTATGTTTGTTGTTTTGTTGGGTGCCATCGAGTCAGGTCTGACTCATTGTGACCCTCATAGGGTTTTTAATGCCTGATTGTTTCAGGATTGCTTCGGGAGTGGATTGCTACATCCTCCCACTTTTGCAGTGCTGAGAATCAAACCCTGGGACCTTATAGAGACTCCTGAGAGGTGCTCTACCAACTGAGCTAAATCCCAGCCTCTTTCTAGTCTATTGTTTTAGACTTCTGCTAATCCATAGTCCTGGATAGGTTTTCTTCAGGGCACATGAAGTCCTAGCTATCTTCTGCCTCAGGAACCCCAAATTAACAAGGCACAATGCCCTTTTTTTCCTGCTGAGTTGCTTATGTTATTTACAGAGCAGTTTTGCACTTAGCCAGAGTGTAGTGCAGAGATTGGACAGGTGAAAATCAAAGTTCCCCAAAACCAGTTCCTAAACTGGAATTATTATTCTAACCCACCTTGACCACCCTAACTCCTGGACCCCACTGACTCCAAGCGCAGGAAACCTGACCTTCAGCTGTTCTGGATTGCCTGTGGTCATTGTTAGAGTTTTCCTATTAATAAACCATCCTGTGCTGTATGCCTTCATCCCTAGTATTGGATCATTGTGGATGTTTCAGTACTGTTACGGGTTTATTCTTATCTTACATTGATTCGATAATATAGAGACAGGATGAGAACATTCACAAGCGCATGCAGTCATGAAGAAATCTTTCTTACATGAAGCACTTCTGCTAGTAACTTTATTATTTTACTTGATTTGTGAGTAAGTCAACTTTTATAATCTCTGAAAAGTCTAGATCAGAAAAGTCTAATGCAAATAACATTATTAAAATATCCCTGAAAAACTAGATTCATATCCATGATTCCATCATAAACTTCACAAAAGTGGGATGAATTATCATTAATTCCTCTCTATTCCTATGGCCAAACAGGGTATACATTTTCTACTCAGCTAAAACAGCTTCTGAGTACAACACAGCTTTATATATTTTAATGCTTACCTCTATATCTTAATATATTTCTGCTGTTGTTAGATGCCGTGGAGTTGGTGTCTGACTCATAGCAACCCTATGAGTACAACTGATGAAACACTATTGTCAGTGCTTCTCTGCTATTCATAGGGTTTTCAATAGCTCATTATTTTTTGAGAGTGGGTTGCCAGGTCCTTCTCCCAAGCCTGCAGCACCTGGTGTTCCCAGGAGGTCTCCCATCCAAGTACCAACCAGGCCTGACCCTACTTGGCTTCTGAGATCTGATGGGATAGGACACCACAGTGGTACGGCTACAGGTCTATCTTAATATACTTCACACTTAATAAATTAGCATACCCTATGAAAACCAAGATGTCAATTGTTCTTTAGACATCCTAGTTGTATAGAAATTAATGCCTTCACTCTCAATCTTGTATACAGAATCAACTACTAAAAAGTGCTATTATAAAAACATAATGATATGAAAAACAAAATATTCTGAAATATGTTGCATTTTTTATTCATAACCATTCTAAATAAATATATTATTCATGAGCTTGTGATTTTTTAAATTTTTTCAAAGGAAGAAAGTGTACATAGGAAATGAGAGGTAATGAGGGAAGACCAAATTTAGGAGGAAAAATTTAAAAACAAGAGTAACACAGATGAAGGAAAAAGTCAATAAAGGAGGAGAACCACAGGGAAAATATTTCAACAAAGATTAAAGAAAAGGAATGTAGTTAAGAATTTCAGCAATTGCCTAGGAGAAACAATGGGGATATTTGAAGAAAGTATTGTGATTTTGTGGTCAAAACTACAAACATAGAATCAGAATCACTAGTCATTGGGCATTGGCATGGTAAAAGCCTATACTAATATCATCCATGAAATAAAAACATCCTGGCCATATACAGTATCTAGTTTTCCCTGAGCACTGGGCTGGCCTCTACCACTGATGATCAAAACAAAACACCATGAATTTCAAAAGTGTAATATTCTGATTTTGCCAGGCATCATGGCGCATGGTTGGAAACCCAGCAACTCAAGAAACTGAGGCAAGAAGACTGCAAGTTGGAGATCAGAGGCAAACTGCCCAATGTGGGGAGATCCTGTGTCAAAATTTAGAAAGAGTCTAGGGGGAGCATCAGTGGGAGAGCGCTGTCCCAGCATGCACAAAGCCATTGGGTCAACCCCATAGTACAGCAAAACAAAACAAAAAATTAAATAAATAAGAAGTAGAAGAAGAAAAATTCTGATTTAGCAATACTAAAACCCAGGACATGACATCAGAAAACCCTTTTATTTCCTTGCTGCAGATTTGGAGCACAGGATTTTTCTTTTGTTGTTCCACATCATATCAGTGTTGAGCTATTTCAAAGTAGGAGGCTTGAAGGGCGTCATTTTGAGTATCCTTTCAGTGCTATGATTGTTTCAAAAAATTTCCTTCTCTTTGGGGAATTGCTCAGCAGGTTAGCTCTACAACTAGTTTTCATCCTCATGATAATGATGACAATTTCACACTCTTGACCCAGAACTTGCTGCTGCTCAGAAGCACTGTATTTCTGGCTGTGAATTTAAACCATGTGTGTATTCTCTACCAATATTTCATTGATAGCCTGGTCTTTTTAAAAAAGGAAAAATATTGCAAGCATGCGCAGTGGCGCACACCTGTCATCCTAGTGATTTGGGAGGTGGAGGCAAGAGGATGGCAGATTAGAAATCAGAGGCAGCCTGCATAGTTTAGCGAGATTTTATTCAAAATAGATAATAAAAACTGGGATGGGAATGCCGTGCAGTGGTAGCAGCAGAGAGAACTGTGTTTATTCAGCCTTTTTTGATTTGTTTGTTGTTTTTGTTTTTGTTTTTTGCTGGTTTGTTTGTTGGCTGGTTGGTGGTGAGGAGCTAAACCCAGATGCTTGTGCATATTTTGAAACTCTCTACCATGGAGCACCAGGTCCAGTCCTTTTTCATTTTTTATCTTGAGACAGGGTCTCACTAAACTACACAGGCTGCCCCTGACCTGGAACTTGCAATCCTCCTGCCTTTGCCTCCCGAGTCCCTGGGATTACAGGTGTGTGCCACGGTGCCAGGCATTCTGGTGAAATTAAACAAACAAACAAACAAAAAACATGACTTAAAAATTAAAAATTGCCACTGTTTAGAATTTTGAAATCATGTATTTTGTTGTTTATTAATTTCACAGTTGTTTTCTGGATTATTAATATAAAAGAAAGCAAGTTAATAGAAACAGAAAAAAATAACACTTTCATTTTGGTCTTTGCAATTATGGGAAATTAAAATTGCACAGATAGATATATGTATATATAAGTATATATATAGTTTATAAAAATACATAAGCTGAATTTTAAAAAGTCAAATAGATGTAAGTGCATATATATATATATATAAATATAAATGAATAGCTATGTATACATAACATGATAGCTGCTTCCTCTTATCCATAATCTCTCCTATTCTGCCTCCACTCACTTTAGTCACAAATTGTTGTAAGGTGCCATTAAGTGGGGTCCAACTCACAGTGACCTTATGTACAACAGATGAAACACTTCCTGACACTGTGCCATGGCTGGCACTGTGGTCAGTGCTTCTTTGGTATTCATAGGGTTTTCAATGGCTGATTATTTGAGGAGTGGACTGCCAGGTTCTTCTCCCAAGCCTACAGCAACCCATATTCCCAGATGGTCTCCCACCCAAGTACTGACCAGGCCCAATTCTGCCTAGCCTCTGAGATCTGATGCCAGGGTGGTATGGCTGTAGACCTAGTCACAGATTCTATAATCTAAAGGAGAAATGGACAGCAAAATATTTTTAAGTACTTAAATTAAAACTACCCTTGAATCAGTGATATGAATTCTTACATTTTTTGAGATGATAGCTATTTTTACTAAATTAAGTTAATTTGATATAAATTTTACTAAATTAAAAATATGCAAAATGTATTTGTACATATTTAAGAAAATATATTTACATTGTAAAACTCAAGAAATAGCATCTTTGCAGTTCATCGCTTTGGACTATGTGGTCTCACATAGAGCAGAAGAAACATCTATTTTTAATTGAAACATACATATTTATGGATTACAGTGTGATAAGTCAATACATGTATATAATGAGAAATAATCAAATCAGTGCCATTAGCCTTTCCATCTCCTTAAACACTGATCATTTCTTTGTCATAGAGTGACTTTAATTTAGGGTTTATTAGGTATTTTATTGGGGCACCTTTTTACAGTTACCTTTGACTAAAATGTTTCAGCTGTTCTTGCAGTCTTTAGTGTCTCTAGTAAATTCATGAGTTAAGCAGTACAGTTTGGACTTTACGTTTATCAAAGAGCTACTGCACTTATTTTGCAGAAGCAGCAGGCTGTGAGAATCGTATCGTGAGTTGTAAGTGTGTACAAAGCCCCACCTGGCCGTGCGTGTCCTGGAGCTCTGCCTTCTGGGTCTGAGCATACGGAAGCCCCAGAGCTGCAGGTGTTGCAATGACAACACCAAGTCTTTCTGTCTAGAGGCGACTTGCGTCTCGAAAAACCTAGGCACTTACTAGAAGTCAAACTGAGATACTTGGGCACCCAAGCAGTCTGGCATATTCTGGGCTCTGTATCATTATTTTATGAACTTCATTTTATTTGTGAACTTAAGTATTTTGTTTAAGAATCATAAATTGTTTAGGCTTCCTTTCACTTAAAATTTTTACCTTAATTAACATACAGAAAGAAGGAGTTGGTACTTCTTTGAGCTCTGAATCTGATTTGGATCTTAATGAATGACTTGCACTTGCATGCATTTGGATATTTGCCAAAATACACTAGACTTAGAGGAAAAATAATCTACTATGTGAAACATTATTTTCTATTCACAGTGCTTCTGTGGAAATTGCCATGTTTAAAGGAAGTTGTATGAGATCTTGCAAATCAGGTGTGCTTTATTTTATTAATTTAGTAGTTATAAGATACAGCATTCTTACTACCATACTGATGAAATTAGATGGTGCAGAAATGCAGGTAGTGGGGAGTTATAGATTCTGTACTCCCTCTATAAATTCTTATAATGAAACTTGCATTTAAAATTTTGTAATCCAATATTCTGTTTACCTAACGCTTTCTTAGTTCTTAATCAGGTATTTAATTTTTAAAAGCTAAATGACTCCATTTGTACACAGGACTTGTATTTGTACTTTTTGGTGGTAGTTCTCTTAAGTGAAGCTTATATATTAACTTGTCCTATGGTTGTTAATAAAGTGAAAGTTTGTTAAATATTTTTATTTGAGTATATTTGAGGAAAACTGATGCCTACTTAAGACATTCTATCTTACTGTCAGATCAGTTTTTAAAGCATTTATAAGCTGAATAGCTTAGTTAAAGTATTTTTTATTTGAATAAATTTATTTATTTACCTAAGAAAACGTGCCTGCAGCTGTAGCCCTGTGGCATCCGATCCCATCAGATCTCGGAAGCTAAGCAGGGTCGGGCCTGGTTAGTACCTGGATGGGAGACCACCTGGGAACACCAGAAGCTGTAGGCTTGGGAGAAGGACCTGGCAACCCCCTCCCAAATATCAATTTGCCATTGAAAACCCTATGAACAGCAGAGAAGCACTGACAATAGTGTTTTTCCTGTTGTAGGTAGGGTCGCTATGAGTCGGATACCGACTTGAAGGCACCTAACAACAACAACAACAAGAAAACGTAGAGAAGAGTTGTTTTCCGTCATCTATCTAATCTATGAAATTAATGCTATTACCCACAATTTATTAGTAGTCAAGACCTCAGGAATCAATGTATCTGTTTCCTATCTTCTTACTAAATGCTGTGATACTTTATAAATATTGATTTTATTAAGTTTATAAGCTGTAATCATCTTCCAGTTTTAGAATACTGGCAAGTAACTTTTCCAAAATGCTATTAAAATCTTTAGACAAGAAAATAATAATTACAGAGGGATTTAGCTCAGTTGGTAGAGCACTGCTCTGTGTTCTCTGAGGCCTTGAGTTCAATTCCCAGCACTGAAAAAATGGCAGCCCACCCCCGAAACAATCCCGAAACAATAAGGCATTGAAACCCCTATGAGGGTCACTAGGAGTTGGACCCAACTCAATGGCACTTAACCACCACCACCACCTAAAATCACTTATTTCTCCAATGACACATGAAGTTTTAAGTTTCAATCTCTCTTGCATCTCTGAAATTTTATTCCAAATATTTCCCACTCTGGTAAAGCCTATGTGAAAACCATTCTTGGAACTACCCCGGATGAAAATGTGTGCTTCTTCCCTAGACTCAACAAGCATGGATAAGATAATAGCATCTGTGGGAAAAATAAAGCAAAATTCAAAACAAAACCAAATATGCCTTGGTTAATTAATTTGAAAAACAATACATGCTTCTTTTCCTCTTTATATACTTAACATATTTTAAATGCTTTGAGACTGCCTAAGTAAAAACAACAGCACTTTAACTCAGCTTAATTCAGTGTTTTGCAGAATCATTTATGCATAGAATCTTGGCTTCTTTTACTCAATATTCATTAGTATCAAATGGCAGGTTAGTCCACTGTGGAGTTCAGTTTAAGAGTACTCCTTTAGAAAATTGTGAAAAAAAAATATGAAGGTATGGAGAACTAACTGAATTAACTTCATGTATTTGATAGTGGATTGCATCATTTTGTTTTCCTTACTGAAGTATTTTGACAGTTATCTTTCAATAGTTTACTTTTAATTTTAACTTACTTACAGGCAGTAAAATGTCATTTATTTCAAGATGGACTAATTTAACCAAAGTGATAAAAAGTAAACACTTTATTAGTGAAAGAATAAAGTGAAATGTTCAAACATCTTTTTTCTTTTATCAGAAATATGTACAGATAAGTCATATGGATAGTAAATGGCTCCTTTGAGACAGACTTCAAATTAAATTGTTACATAACCAAAAATAGCCTGCAGCTATAGCCCTGTGGCATCCGATCCCGTCAGATCTCAGAAGCTAAGCAGGGTCGGGCCTGGTTAGTACTTGGGTGGGAGACAGCCTGGGAACACCAGGTGATGTAGGCTTGAGAGACGGACCTGGCAACCCACTCCCCAAAAAACAATCCACCATTGAAAACCCTATGAAGAGCAGAGAAGCACTGACAATAGTGTTTCACCTGTTGTACGCAGGGTCTCTATGAGTCGGATACCAACTTGACGGTACCCAACAACAACAACAACAACAACCAAAAATAATGTCTAAAATTCATGGAGTTCTTAGGCATCAAGGACCTCATGGCTGAGCTCCCTAAGTGCCTCTGGCCTAAGATTTCTGTATTTGAATTATAAAGTTTGAAGAAAGAAATTATGTGTGTGTTAGCTTTTCATCCCTGTCAAAATACTGAGAGGAACCAGCTTAAGAAGAAAAGACCTATCTGGGCTCATGGCTTCAGGTTTCAGTCCAGGGTCACTGGGTTCTCTTGTGTCTGGGCCTGTGGGGAGGCAACGTGGCAAGGAGGGAACACATGATGGACAAAGCCTCATGGCAGCCAGTGAGCAGAGAAAGAGGAGGAGGAAGAGCTGGGTACAAAATATACTTGTCAAGGACGTGCTCCCAGGGACCCACCTCCTCTGTCTATACCCACCGCCTGGGCTCCTCCACCTGTCAAGTTCCCATTAAATTATAAACCACCAGGGTGTTACCCATCCCTCATAATCCTATCACATCTGAACCCCCCTGCATGGGGGACCGAAGCTTCAACAGAGGAGCTCGGTGGGGACAAGGAAGAGTCTAACGGTAACACCAGGTATTTCCGGAATACGAAGTTCTGTGATCAAGAGGATACCAGGGAATCCAGCTCCAACAACTGCTGTTCAGCCAGTAATTGTCTTGACAACCGTGCAGGCATAGATACTGCCCACTAACCAGGAGAGGCCCTCACGTGTCTGTCAGGTTGCCATACTGTGGAGGCTTGTGTGTTGCTGTGACGCTCAAAGGTGTGCCACCGGGGCTGCAGATACAAAATATGGGTAACACTGCAAATAATGGGAATACAAGAGCACTTATTTCTATTCAAGAGGAATCTGTACATGGAACAGGAGGCAGTCATTCGAACAGAACAAGGAAACACTGCCTGGTTTAAAGTCAAGAAAGGTGTGTGTGAAATCTGTATCCTCTCAACATACCTGTTCAATCTCTGTGTTGAGCAAATAACCTGAGAAACTGGACTTTATAAAGAAGAACGTGGCATCAGGATTGGAAGAAGACTCCTTAACAACCTGCATTATGCAGATGACACAACTCTGCTTACTGAAAGTCAGGAGGATTTGAAATATTTACTAATGAAGATCAAAGAACATAGCATTCAGTATGGATTGCACCTCAACATTAGCAAAACAAAAATCCTTACAACTAGGCCAGTAATCAACTTCATGATAAATGGAGAAAAGAGGTTGTCCAAGATTTTGCTTTACTTGATTCTATAATCAACACCCATGGATGCAGTAGTCAAAGAGTCAAGAGGTGTACTACATTGGGAAAAGCTGTTGCAAAAGACCTCTTTAAAGTGTAGAAAAGTAAAGACGTCACATTGAAGACAAAGGTGCTCTTGATTCATACCACGGTATTTTCATTTACATCATAAGGTTGTGAAAGCTGGACACTGAATAAAGGAGACAGGAGAAGACTTGGTGCTTTTTAATTATGGTGCTAGAGACGATTATTGAATATGTCATCGACTGCCAAAAGAACCAACAGATCCATCCTAGAAGAAGTGCAACCAGAGTGCTCCTTAGAAGCAAGAAGAGCTAGACTGTGTCTGATGTATTTTAGACATGTAGTCAGGAGGTACCAATCCTTGGAGAGGGACATCATGTTTTGGAGAGTGGCAGGTCAATGACAAAAAGAAACCCTCCACTAGATGGATTGACACAGTGTCTGCAGCAATAGCCTTAAACATAAAAAAGATTGTGCATTTTGTTGTGCTGTACACAGCGTCACTGTGAGTCAGACCCTACTCCAGGGGACCTAACAACATCAACAAATAGGAGGGGTAATATTTATATGCCCACTTATGTGTTTGAAATGCAAATCATAATTAGAAAAAGAGTGGTCATATACAGTAGAAAATGCTGGAGTTTCTCTGCTGAGGAAATCCAAGAGGATGTGCCAATAAAGACAAAGAAAAAATATATTACGTAGAGGCACTGCACAGAATGGATGGAGGTCTTTGCTAGCTATCTAAAGAACGTTACTGTAATTGTATATCCTATACCAGTGGCTTTCAGAAACGTCGTAAATTAAACACCCAAACTCCATGGTCATTAAATGTGAGTTAAAAACAGGAGGATCATCTCAAATGTTTTCATTCTTTTTAGACAAAAATCTATATACATTTTGAATTTTCTAATTTCATCATTTGGGAGAAGGACCTGGCAGCCCACTCCCCACAATAAAAAACAATATGTCATTGAAAACTCTATGAATAGCAGAGAAGCACTGACAATAGTGTTTCATCTGTTGTACGTAGGGTCTCTATGAGTTGGACACTGACTCAACAGCACCTAACAACAACAATTTGATCATTACTATTTCTACTGTGTATTTAGATAATTACTTCTAAAATATATTGATGTCATTATAAGACAATAACAATTACAAAATGCATCAACCCTGTTCAAGTACTTGACTATCCAGGCAAGACTCATGTTCAAAAGAGAAAATTATATCTCAACTTTATTTTGCTGATTTTCCAGCAAACTGTTTGTTTTAGATAATTGTTAAATGTATTAAGAGATGATTTTTTTTAAAAACTCACTTTCCTAGAACTTAATGTGGAATTAATGTACAAAGAAAAAGGACACAGTTTTTAAACTTGAGGAACTCATTGTCTTTCAGACAAATTAAGCAGGAAGATACTTATGGATTTTTGTGTATTTGTGAAGGCTTTGAGTATTTTA
>VMDO01012029.1:0-63986 GCA_007922755.1 Pedetes capensis | reverse complement strand
ATGACTCTGTGTATTCTTCCCATCTTCTTTTGATGTTTCCTGCATCATTTAATATTTTCCCTATAGAATCTTTCACTACTGCCACTTGAGGCTTGAATTTTTTCTTCACTTCCTTAAGCTTGAGAAACACAGAGCGTGTTCTTCCCTTTTGGTTTTCTGCCTCCAGCTCCTTGCACATGTCATTATAATATTTGTTTTTTTCTTCTCAAGCTGCCTTCTGAAATCTTCTGTTTAGTTCCTTAACTTCATCATGTCTTCCTTTTGCTTTAGCTGCTCGACATTCAAGGGCAAGGTCCAGTGTCTCTTTTGACATGTAATTTGGTCTTTTCTTTTTTTCCTTGTCTTTTTAAGAACTTTTTGCTTCCTTCTTGAATGATATCTATTATGACATGCCACAACTCTTCTGGTCTCCTGTCATTTGTGTCTAATGCATTAAACCTATTTTTGTGGTGGTCTCTGAACTCAGGTGGGATATACTCAAGGTCATACCGTGGCTCTCGTATACTTGTTCTAATTTTCTTCAGCTTCAGTTTGAACTTGCATATGAAAAGTTGATGGTCTGATCCACAGTCAGCACCTGGTCTTGTTTTGACATTTTGTACAGAGCTTTTCCATCGTCTCTTTCCACATACATAGTCAATTTGATTCCTGTATGTTCCATCTGGTGAAGTCCATGTGTATAGTCTCCATTTATGATGTTGAAAAAATGTATTTGCAATGAAAAAGTCATTGGTCTGACAAAATTCTATCATGTGATCTCTAGCTTCGTTTCTGTCACCAAGACCATATTTTCCAACTACTGGGCCTTCTTCTTTGTTTCCAACCTTTGCGTTCCAGTCACCAGTGATTATCAGTATGTCTTGATTGCATGTTTGATCTATTTCATATTAACCTGTGAATATAGACATATCTACAAATACTTCTATGTGTACCCTGCATATCTATATTAGGTTAAACATGAATTCATACTTGCCAAGTGCCTTTGGGTTGGGTTTGACTCCTAGTGACCCTATGTACAACAGAGCAAAACACTACCCAACACTGCCAGGCATATGATCTTTTTTATGTTTAAGCCTGTTGTTGCAGACACTGTGTCAATCCATCTAGTTGAGGGTCTTCCTTTTTCTTTTTTGCTGACCTGCCACTTTCCCAAACATTATGTCCTTCTCCAGGGATTTATGACTGCTTCCATCTAGTCTATAACGGCCTTGATTATTCTGACTTCCTCCCCTTGCTTCTGTGTCCTTTCACTCCAACATTGAGAAATCTGGCTCCATTCTGTTTACTTAATTGTTCCAGGATACATATATAGTTGTGTTTGTTTTTAATGTTTTCTTCTAGTTTAATTTCTTTTGTGTTATATAAAATACTTGATTTCAAAGTCAAAACTATAAAGCAAGACATACTCAGGCAGATCTCATCCCAGTTCCCTCCACATTGATTTTTTTCCCTTTAAAGATAATAATTTTTGTTATTTTTCAGTTTATTCTTTCATTGTTTCCTCTGGAAACTACAGGCAAATGTATAAATAGTTATATTTCCTCCTTTCTTGCATACGTGGAAGCATGCCATACGTATTTTTCTTCACCTTGCTTTGTTCACTTAACAATAGATCTTGGAAAGCATCCAGAACAGTCTGTAGTGATCCTTCCTCATTCCTGCACAGGACCCTTTTACACAGCTATCCCATAGTGATTTAGCCAGGCCTCTGCTGATTGCCGTAGGGTTTTTAAAGGCTTTTGCTTTTATAAATAGGACTGCAAAGAATAGCTTTGAACTTGCAGCATTCCGGGGTTTTGCCAGAGTATATTCAGGATAGATTGCCAAAAGTGAGTTCACTAGGTTGAAAAGAATGGACATATACTGTTGGGTGCTGCCAAATTCCCTTCTGTAAAGGATTATCATTTTGTATTCCCATCATTAATGTATGAAAGCTTCCTCTCTCTACAGCTTTGTCATCAGAATATGTTGTCACACTTTTGGATTTTTGCCTATCTGACAAGTGATAAATATTAACTCAGTGAGACATCACAACTTCCCTGCACCACCACCACCACCTCACTCTCTTTTTCTCTCTGCTGGGGATTGAACCCAGGGCCTCATTTGTGCTGGGCAATCACTCTGCCACTGAGCTACATCCCCAGCCCTTCACATATCCCTTATTATAATGAGATCCAGCATCTTTTCATACATTGAAGCATCATTTGCTTGGTTCTTATTTTGTGAACTGTTTATATCTTCTGCATTAAAGTTTGAGAGCCATTGCCATGGTGAACATAAAAAAAGAGCATAGAAAGCAGGCCTTTATTCTGGAAGAAACCCAGGGGCTTCCTGAAATGACATGCCCAAAACAAGAACAGAGAGACAAACAGCATGAGTTCAAGTGTTGAAGTCCTTGTAAGGATAAAATGTTTTGAGGGTTCAGAGAGTATAAATAATTATACAATTATTAGGGCAAATTTCATAGAGTAGTAGTTTTAACTGGGATTTGAAAGCTATGTGGGATGGCATAAGCAGAAGAGAGGAGGGCAGGGGGATGTGCCAAAAGTAGGTTGAGGGAAAGAATATATGAATGTGGGGAGAGGAAGTAGTATGCCTACCTGTTAGGATTGGGAGCTCTGGCGTCAGACTTTCTAGGCTCCAATCACAGCCTCATTTATTAGGTGGTTTCAGATTCTTCATCTGTCAATTGGGAGTAACAATAATGCCAATTTCAAAAGGCTGTTATGAGGATTAAATAACACAATCATCCCTCTATTTCTTCAGAGATTGGTTCTAGGCTCCTCACCTCCAGGATGCCAAAACCTGCTGATGCTCAAGTCCCTTAGATGAAGTGGCGTAGTATTTGCTTATAACCTATGCACATCTTTCCATAAACTTTAAATCATCTGTAGATTACTTATAATACCCAATACAACATAAGTGATATGTAAATAGTTGTTGTATTGTATTATATAGAGAATAATAAGGAAAAAAGCCTGTACATGTTCAGTACAGATGGGATCTTTTGTTTTTAATATTTTCAATTCTCAGTTGAATGCATAGAGGTAGAACTAATGGATACAGAGGGCTGACTGTATAAAGCTTAATATGATAAATATTTGCTGAATGTTAGCTGTTATTACAAAGCACAGAGGCTCACCTGATGGAAGTAAAATATTCTATTGGAATTGTGGGAGGTTCTGTTGAAGAATAGCAGTGGAGCTTAGGTAAGACAGGACATCAAATTCCATGTTTAGGGGTTGAGATTCAATCTAAAGGGTGAGAGGGGTGTGGCAAAGAGCTCTTATAGCAGGGGAATGACAGAGTGAGGGTTTCTTTCATCTGTGTATGACCAGAATACTGAACAAGGAGGACTCTTGAAATGTAACCAGAAAGAGACTACATTTTGGATTTCTACTGTATATTAAAAATGGCTCAAGTTCTTCCCCTGATCACTATTTTAGTTCAATAATTAATCGTATGCACGACCAAGGTAAGAATCAAAATTTCAAAGCTAAGCCTCATCCTAATTCCCAGCAGGTCTTCTGCAGGTGGAAAGGAGAAGTGGGCACAGTTTCTCTCTTGCTACCTCCTGCTTTTCCCTTTTCTCCTCCTTCCAGCAAACTGATTTCCAGCCTTTCCGTGGCTGAAAAGGGCAGGGATGACAATCAAAGGAAGCAGAAAAGTGCTGATGTGACTAGTACTATCCTAACAGAATATCACAATTTGGAAACTTATTTTACTTTTATTTTTACATTTATTTATTTATTTATTTGCTTGCTTATTTTTGTGGTGCTGGGGATCAAACCCAGGTCCTCACACTTGCTAAGAACATAATGTACCACTGAGGTACACCCCTAACCCTTCCTTCCTAGGGACTTCTTTTAAAGCAGACTCACTCCTGGGTTCTTTTGTGGGTTCTTGGGAGATTGTGGGAATTTTCAATATTTCCTGTGAGACGAGTGGAGTAATTTCCATTGAATGACACCCTCCTCATCCTCAGTTTTCTAGGAGCCTTTCCTTTTCTCTTTTCTTTACTTTCCTTTTTAAATTTTTTACCTTGAGCCAAGGCCTCCCTATGTAGCCCAGGCTGCCCTGGAACTTGCTATGTAGACCAAGCTGGCCTCACTCAAACTCATGTTGATCCTCCTGTCTCAGCCTCCTAAGTGCTGGATTACAGGTGTGCTCCACTATGCCCAGCTCCAGTAGCTTTTTCTACAAAGGTCTCTAGGCAGCCTCTTGGGCAGACCTCAAAATGGCTCCAGGCCACACTCATCCCTACACAATCCACCTTGGCTCTGTGGTAAATACCCTCACATTGTTTGCCCCTACAAATGACATGTTCAAGCTGCTCAGTGCAACCCACTGTTTCTTGATCCTGATCATCAGAATAAATAGCCAGCCCACTGTTACCTTTTAGATTATTTGTCTCCAATCTTATTCCATTTTCTGTTTTTATAACAAAATACTCAGAGGTACTTTGTAAAAAAAAAAAAAAAAGGTTAATTTAGCTCACAATTTTGGAAATTGAAAGATCAAAATTGGGTGGTTCCATGTGTTTGGCTTCTGGCATGGGCCTCAAGATGGATGGTGTCATGGCTGGAACAAGCACAGAAGAGATTACTGGTGATACAGGAAACCAGAGAGATTCAGGAACAAGCTTCATTCTTTTCATAACAACCTGACCTCATGAGAACTAATTGGGTCCCCTGAGAACTACATCAATCCCTTCCAAGTGCAGAATCCCCTGTGATCTAACCACCTTCTACTAGGTGCCCCCTTAAAGTTTCTACCACCTCCCAAACACTGCCACACTGGGGACCAAGCTTCTAGCACATGAACCTTTGATAGACACACTCAAACTATAGCAACATCATAGACTCTTACCTTCTGGTGCTATGCATCAAGATCTTCACATGTTCCCCTGACACTCATGACTTGTGGCAAAAGAGAAAGAAGGCCTGCTCCACCCTTGGGAGGAATAAAATTGCACAAATCTCTCAGTCTCCATGCTCAACTTTTTATTGTAGACATGGGCTCTTTTTGGAAGTTTAAGAATTTTCTTAGCCATAGACTTTGAAATTTTTGCATGATAGTATTTAAAATATAGCACTTATTGTCTTCTTGACATAACAAAACTGAACTGAGACAGAAGAATATAATTTTAGTATCCTACTGAACACATCTGCCAGCACATAGCACAGTACCTAACCCTCAGTGATTAATGGCTGGTGCATTAGGAAGATGGATCTAGATATTTACAATGATAAACTGGTATGAGGTAAAAGGAAAACCAGTTTAACTCTCTCTGATATCATCAAATTTAATGACAGATATTGGTTCATTTTATTATTTAAGGTTTAATTATGTTGCTATATGAACTAAGATACCTTTGAAAAGTTACTAATATAACATTTACTGTTGTTAGGTGCTGTCCAGTTGGGTCCCACTCATAGCAATGACCCTCATAGGATTTTCAATGGCTGCTTGTTTTGGGATTGCTTCAGGAGTGGATTGCCATGTCCTTTTCTGTTTTTGTGGTGCTGGGGATCAAACCTGGGTCCTCAGAGTGCAGAGCAGCACACTACCAACTGAGCTAAACCCCAGCCCATAACACTTATTAATGTAACAATAATTATTGAAAAATTAAGGAATTTTTAAGGCACTTATGCAATTCTAATCAGTTTTAAAAACTGCAATAAACTCAAACTAAAGCATAAAAATTCTTTTTCATAATGTAGAGATCCTAAAAACTATAAAATTAATCATTTTTATGAGATCAATTATAAAATATGGAAAATAACTTGCAAAATCAACTACTTATAGAAAATAGGCACAATATTTTAGTCTTTGGTTAAGTACTTAGTATCTACAGTTACTGCATAAAAGATTTGTACTGGAATGAAACTTACAAATAAATTTGAACAGAGACTACATTTTTTTAGTATATTTGTTATCTTTTTCTGGTCATACAAATGACATTGGCAAATGGTAACACTAACAAAAAATAACCTGGGGTTTGATTTAGCTCAGTGTTACAGCACTTGCCTTGCAAGTGCAAGGCCCTCAATTTGGTCTCCAGTACTGTAAAAATAAACAATAATAACCTACATAATCAGTATAATGGGCTCATATGCAACCCACAAAGCACTTATCTGAGGGTTACAGCACCACATGTGCCACACCTGCTTCCAGTCACAAAGTAATGAGATTACATGGAACAAAACATTCATAGGTCAATTAGGAATTTTAAAGACTAGCAAAATTTAAACTCTGAGTTCTATTTTGATCCCACAATATTGGTTATCATTATGCCATGATCCTGAAATAAGAAAAAAATTTGAGTAAATTAATCATAAAAGCGAAAACTTCACAAGAGCATAGTAATTCTTTTTAACATAGGTAAAGAAGAGGACTGTGATGTATGAAGAGAAAATACAATTCATTTTGTTGAAAGAGAAGAATTAGAATGAGTGGCTAATTTGCAGAGCAATAGATTTTGACTTAGTATAAGATTTTCTCGTATCAGTGGAATGATAGACTGTTTTTGCCATGAGTGCCCCATCATCAGGAGTGTGTAAGCAGAGATTGGATTCTCCCTACTTACCGAATTATCCTAGCCCAGACTCCCTCATCTCTGGAAGTGACATCCCAAGCCACCTACTGCCTGAGCCAAAACCTAGGAGTCATCCTTGACTCCTCCTTTTCCTTTATCCTCATATCCAATCCAACAAATCCTGTCTTCTTTCTCTAAATATTTTAACATATATTTATCCATTTGTTTCCATCTACGCTGCCCTCACCCATTCCAGGCCACCATGAGCTCTCAGCTGGACTCCTGATTGCCCTCCCTGCATCTTTTTGGAGCCACACAATCCATTCTACATAAAGTAGCTAGAATGATGTTATAAAAGTGCAAAACACCTGGCCATGTTGGCTCACGTCTATAATCCCAGCAAGTCGGGAGGCAGAGGCTGGAGCATCACCGGTGTGAGGCCAGAAGCAGCCTACATAATGTAGCAAGACCCTGTCTCAATTTAAAAAAATAATATAGGTGTTGGGGGTGCAGCTCAGTGACAGAGTGCTTGCAAAGTACACGCAAGATTTTGAGTTCAGTCCCCCAGTACTGCCAAAAAAAAAAAAAAAAATGTGCAAAACAAATCATACCACTGTCTTGTTCAAAATCCCCTTTGGCTTCTTGAACTTAGAATGAAGCTCCAGCTCCTCAGCTTGGCCTAAAAAGCCCATGTGGTCTGGCCACAGCTGCTTCTTCACATTCTCCACAGTCATCTGTTACAGTCCTTTTAGCTCACTGCACTCAGGCCAGCCTTCTTTTGGTTTCCCAAGCAAATCTAGGTTCATCCTTACGTAAAGACCTTGACACCAGATGCCCCTGCCTGGGTTGCTGCTGGAGTTTAGGGTGATTGTTTCCTTCGGGTCCAAACTGAAATGTAACTTTCTAGAAAGGTATTCTCTAACCACTTGTTTAATGAGGAAACCCATCCTACCTCCTCTCCCATCACTTCCTACTATGTCACCACGTGCGCCTAACAGCTACAACTATCAGAAATGATTTCACTTTTCTTTCTTCCTTTACTTTTCTTTTCTTTTCTTCTTTTGTTGGTGGTACAAGGGGTTGAAACTATCTGCAGCCATAGCACCCTGGTGTCTGATCCCACCTAATCTTGGAAGCTAGGCAAGGTCGGCCTGGTTAGTCCTCGATGGAGACTGCCTAGGAATACTGGGTATTGCTGGCTAGGGAGAAGGACCTGGCAACCCACTCCTGAAACAATCCACCATTGAAAACCCTATGAATAGCAGAGAAGCACTGACATATGGCCAGGCATGGCACAATGTCAGGGAGTGTTTCGTTCTGTTGTACATAGGGTCACTATGCGTCAGACTCCACGGCACCTAATAACAACAACAAAGAGGCTAAACCTAAGGCTTCACGCATATTTTATAAGTGTTCTACCACTGTGCTTCACCCCTAGCCACTTATTCTTATTCTTATTCTTATTATTTTTATTATTTTTATTTTTATCTTGAGATGGGGTTTAGGTTATGCAAGCCTGTCTCTGACCTTGAACTAGCCATCCTCCTGCCTCCGCCTCCCAAGTTGCTGGGATTACAGGCATGTACCACTGCACTCAGATCATTCATTTACTTATTTACTGTCTGAGTATAACATTCTGTATGACAGCAAGGACTTTGCCTTCTTTGTCCAATACCATATCTCCAGTTACACAATAGGTACTTGGTAAATATTTGCTGAATGAATGATCTTGACCAAGGACATTAGACAGAAAATTCCAGTCATAGGAGGAAGAAGAGGGTAGACCTTTGAGGTCACTTCAAAGTCTGTATCTTGGCTGAATAAAGTGATAGGAATGAAGGACCAAAGTGCTGAGACATGCTTGGATGAGGAGGGCAGAGGACAGTAAAAATTAGCTGCACAGTTGGACATATGGTAGACTCAGGAATGGGAATCCTGACAGAAGTTTGGAACCTGAAAAGAGAATTTTGCAGGGAGGAAAAATTGAACTTCTTTTTGGACATGGTGATGTTAGGTTGAAAATATGACAACAGAGTGTGAGGAGAGAGGATTCCCAAGGTATGACTTGGGAATCATAAACCAAGAGTTGATCATTAAGCTGGAGAGCACATTCATTCAGGGATAATTGAGAGCAAGAAAAGTGGATATGCTTCCAGAGGCCTGGGCTGAGTAAGGAGCATCAGCTGAGATTTAGTCAGCACAGAGGATGAGCTGAGAGAAGGGGAGAGAGCTGAAGAGAAGATAAAGAGTGTGGTGATCAGAAAGTGAGGAAGAGAACCATGGGAGCTCACCTCCCAAATTCAGAACAAGAATTTCAAACAAGAGGTGAGGACATGCGAGGAAGAAAGTTGGATAAGGTTAAGCACACAAGCACGTACACACACAGAGACTAAGACTACAAGGAGAGGGAAGAAATCATAGGTGACCTTTAAAGGTAAATTGCACTAATGTAAAGGAATAAAAATCATATGGCAAGAGATTAGGGAGGGAATGAGTAGTTAGAATATGGAGGAGAAGATGAAGAGGGTGTTGATCAAAGATAGATATACAGGAGAAGAGATACCAGAAAATGCCTGTAAGAGCTACACCACAGGAAATGAGAGAGATGGGCTGGGACTGCAGCTCAGTGGCAGAGCCCTGGCCTAGCATGCACGATTCTCCCCACAACACACACTTTTTTTTCTCCTTTGGTGTTGGGGCGCAAACCCAGTCTCTGGCATGCTAGGCACAGTCTCTAACACTGAATTTTATCCCCAACCCTCCCCCCACACACACACCCCGCCTTTTTTCTTTTTTCTTTCTTTCTTTCTTTTCTTTTTTTTTTTTTTTTTTGCTACAAGGTCTCACTATGTAACATGTGCCAGGGCACCCGGATGAGAATTGTGCTGTGCATTTTTAAGGGTAAGAGGAAGGAGAGTCAGCGTTGGTATGAGAGAACCGTCAAGGAAGGGCAAAGAATGGGGTCCACTCATGTGAGGAGGTCACTTTCAAAAGGGGGAGAAGGATTCCCCTCAAAGCCACAGTGTGTGCAGCCAGAATCCTTCCGTGTTCTGATCTCTGGGCAGCTCTCTCCTGTTCTAAATCTCTGCTCTCCTCAGCCAGCCACCCCCTCATTCTCAGTTCACCACTGCTTCTTCTGCCTCTGGGAAAATAAACGCCTTGGCCTCTCCCCCTCCCCCGCTGCTTCCTGCTCCTGCTCCCGCCCGCCTCGGGCTCCCCAGGCCTCGCCCCTCCACTCGGCTTGCTCTCTGTACCTCCTCCCTTATCACTGCGCCGCGCTAATGCACGCCTGTCACTGCCTTCATCAAGGGCCATCCAACCCCTGCACAAGGTGGAATATGAAGGAGTAAATATATTGATAAACTAGAAATACGTCTCACCATCTCCAAAAACCAGCCTTTAAAGATATAAATCAGAGGAGATCATTTTCCTGCCTGAACACTACCCCTCATCCCCCCACATACACACTCACACCACGGCCGGCCGGCTGGCCGGCCGAGTCCACTGAGACAGGAAGCTCGCTTCCTGCTGGTGCCTTGCAGCAGGTTGGCTCTGGCCACTACTGCTCCAGCAGCTTCCCCACTGGCCGCCCACTGGCCTGCAGCGCTCTTCCTGCTTTTCCTGCCACATGTCACACTACTTCCAGCGGGAGGGCCTCAGCACTTACAGCGACTCTGCCGCCTGTGCGACACTGCACCTTCCTCCATGCAGGTCTGCTCAGCTATCCCCTTCTCAGAGGGGTAGGGACAGCTACATAGTTTTCAGGGCCCAGGGCACAAGGAAAAGGTAGAGCAGGCCCCTCTTATTTAAGAAACAGGAAGAAAGCGCTCCCCTTTTTTCTGTGGTCTGTTTTGGTCTGTCTCGATGTAGTTTATTTGCCATTTACTGTCATGTTCTCTTGGGCACAGGGATTCACGTAGGCTAAGTGCGGACCTTGATAGATGCCCCGGCACTTGGTCTACAGGCTGTATGCACCCCACCCTGACCCTCCTATGCCCACACACAGAACCCCACCCAGGCTGAAGGCGGCAGTATTATTTGGTGGGGTGCGATTGGAGAGCAGGCAGTCAAGAACCCAAGGGAGGTAGCACCACGTGTAAGATGAGGCTCCAAGCCCCCAACACATGCTCCCTCATCAGACTTCATTTACAAATCACACGCTCAAAAAGTTTTAAGATGGTAACTGCAGAACACAAGGCCACCTTCTGAACATGGTAATACATGCAACTGCACTGGTCACACACTTATGAATCTGGCCCCTCAGAGGGAACTTTCTTAACCATTATATTCTAATAGGTTCTCTATATCCTCATTCTTGTGTTTCTCCACTTCCTGAACCCACTGTATTTTCCCGTACCACTTATACCTACCTATACCTACCTATAACTGTATATTATTATCTGTCTCTCCTACTAGCCTGCAAGCTCCTCAAGGACAAGGACTTTGCCTAACTTGCTTGCTGCTGTATAGCAGGCAGGTAGCAGATGCTCAGTAAATAGTTGTTGAATAGATGCATGCAAAGTTCATAGAATCACCCATTTGCCTATTTTCAGTCTCATTTCGTAAAACCATCATGCTTTTTTCATAGTGTTCATCATGGCATATTTTGCTACACTTGAGCTAAGAAGAATCTTCTGAAATTTCAGATCCAAAATATGTTACATCTTGGCCAAGCCCTCATTTTCATCTTTCAAAAAGAAAGATTAAAAACTAAAGCACTTGTCCAAGAGAGGAAACAATAACAAAAATGATCGTTATTATTTTCTACTTACTTATTGGGTATCAACAGTACTGCAGCAGACACGCCAAGAAAAATAATTCTCTCTTTTGCTCTTGTTCCATGGCATCATTTGTTCTTGTTCCATGGCATCATTGCTCATTTTTGTTCTCACAGCTAGGGTTCAGGGTCATCTCTGGAAGGCTCGCCTTGCAGGACTCTGTTCATAGTCCTGCAGTAAACTGCATCTTCACTGGAGCACTGCAGCCTATGGAGGATCAGAACTGCTCCTCCAGGTTTCCAGCTCCCAGCTCTATTGGCAGCTTCTGGAGAGAGAGAGAGACCATTGCAACCTTTCCCATACCCCTTCCTCACTTAAGCAGCTCCTACTTATCCTTCGGCTGGGACTTAGCTCAGTTGGTAGAGTTCTGCTCTGCAGTCTCTGAGATCCCAGATTTGAAGGTTCTATTCCCAGCACCTCAAAAATGGGCGAAGGATGTGGCAATCCACTCCCAGGGCTATCCTGAAAAGCAATCAGCCATTGAAAACCCTGTAAGGGTCCAGTTGCACACAACAACTTATCCTTTGTTCTCAAACATTACTTTTTCAGGGAAGTCTTCTCAAGCTCAGACCAGCCCTTCATTATACTTTCTCATAGCACCTGTCCATCTCCATTAATTTCCACAATTCAAGGAATTTCTTAATTGTGTGATTATTTGTTTAATGACTATTTCCCTTGCCAGGCTACCCGTTCTGTGAGGGGAGGGATTGTCTTACCTGTAAGGACCTAGCCCACTGCCTGACAAAGGGTGGGTTCTCAGTAAATATTTGATGAGTGAACATATTCCCTAGTGTTTTGTGGTGGTGTTCGACAGAAGCTCAACAGGCGTTTGTTGAATTGTATTGGGAAAATATTTTTTTATTTCATCAACTATGATTTGCTAAGAATGAGTGGTTTTTCCTTGTTATCAAAACAAAACACAGCTTGGATAATTAAGCTATTTCCTAAAGAATGGTCTTTCCTAACTGGAAGACCAGGCTATTAAACCATCTGGAGGTAATAAATGAGCAAGTCCTTGGAATCATACAGAACTCAAGGGTCTCACAGGTGAGGGCACTTCTCCTGCTCTTATTCCTGCCATCACAGACCCTTACTCTGTTTCCAGATGTAACCAGTTGAACACTATATTCAACTTATTATCTATGGCTAGTTTTGTATCCCTTAAAATGATTATGTTTAGCTTTCAGAGCCATTTGATACTAAAAGTAATTACAAGCAGACTTCTGAGACAAAAATCTAATTCTTTTATGGTTTCTTCTACTGAAATAAAGGCAGGAGAGGTAAAGATTCAAAAGAGGCTAAAGTTTGCAAATGTATTGTGGGGAGAATAGATTGTTCTTTGTCAAGATAAAGGTGTGCTTCCCCCTCACAGGCAGAATCAATAGTGACAAATGGATAGGCCAGAAATGGATACTTTGCTCCACTGACCAGGCATCATGGTAAGTCCAATTAGAAGTTTTACCTTTATTTGGTAATTGTTATTTCTGCAGGCCATTTATGTTTTAATCTATCGATTCTCTATTTAGTAATAATGGAACACAACACTGATAAATAATATATGTCAACAGCAATATCCAGGGCAAAAGTTAATGCTTTTCTCAACCATTTGTGGCTTTTTGTTTTTAAAAACAAGCAAGGCAAGTATTGTTCATCAGTCATGAAATCTGAGGGTCCAGGTCTCTCAGGCCAACTGCTGCACCATTGTCCCTGTGCCTTATTTGCTGCCACCCCTCCCTACTTGTCTCACCTCCTTCATGCTTCCCTAGTGTGACGTTAATCACCCTGTGCCTTGCCAAGTGGCTTTATGGAGAAACCATACTCTATAAAAGGTAATTTATGATCTTAATATTGTTAACTGTGTGGCATCCTTTACATTATTACACTGATTAGCCATAATGCAATTTTATGTATATAGAGAATATGTGTACATGAATGGAATGACTTATTTGTATTTGAGTTTCTATTTTATCAAGGTAAAATGAAACATTGTCTTCATTGAATGTAATCATGTCCTGTTTCTTCCTCTAAGACATATAACCAAGTTTCCTTCCAGCTAAAAAGCTCATTAAGCAGTTTCCCCCTGACTCAGTATCTCCGCAATGGAACCAGAGCTGAAAGGTGGAGGACCTGGGAGGTGGTGGTAGTTGGTGATGGGAGAGATCGAATGTAAGCTCAAATCATTCTGTTACAGGAACTGAAGGAATTCAGTAATGTCATTAGCCTTATTTTGACTGCTTCCTGAAGATGACAGCAGAGTCAGCTGACAATACAACTTGGGCTGGAAATCAATGAAAAGCATTGATGTGAAAATGGGTGATACTAAGTCCAGTTTAGGACTCAAGTTCAGGCTTAAAGATCTCCCCTCCCAACCATGACAGACTCAGTGTGCAGTATGTCCTTTTAGACTCAGCCAAGGCACCATTTCACTGGTGCAGAGAACAGTCAGTTCTTCTGTATCATACAATCCTTGTTAGCACTTACCATCTCAAACATTTTCACAATTTCTCTGCTCCTATTAGCTTTTGATCTCTGGGAATATGCAGCCTCTATATGGCCCTATCTTTAATGCCTATAGCAGTGCCTGATTCACAGGGAGCGCAGATAGAAGACACATGCTTTATTGATGAGCGGATAAGTAGTTTGGCAGGGTTTCCTTGGAGATTCAGTCTTCTTTTAAAATTTTCCCTCATTAAAAAACCCAAATTTTATTATGGAAAAAATTGAAAACACACAAAAATAGATATGATATATGTCAACTTACAACATCCACCGATGGCTAAGCCTAACCAATCTACATCCCCACTCTTTACCACTCACTTTGTTTGGAAGCACGTACAGATATCAGATGACTTCATCTCTAAATATTTTGGTTTGAATCTCTAAAGGATAAGGACTTGTTTTTTAAAAATAACCACAAGACCATCATCATACTTTAAAAAATAGTTTTAATTTCTTAATGACATCAGCTATGCAGCCTGTGTTCAGCACTGCAATATCACAAATGTCAGATGTTTTTATAGTTTGAATCAGGATCCAAATAAGGTAGCAATTGACTGATATAGCTCAAATCTCAGGTAATGTATAGGTTCCTGCCAATCTCTTTCATTTTCTCTTTATTTTTTATTTTCATTTTTCAGTGCTGGGGATCAAACCCAAGACCTTGTACATGCTAGGCAACTATTCTACCACTGAGCTACATCTCTAGAACCCCTATCTCTATAATTTAATCATTTCAAGAATATCACATGAATAGAAACATATAGTACCTAATATTTTGAGTTGACTATTTTCTTTTTCATTCACATAATTCCTTTGAGACCTGTCCAAGCTATTTTGTGTACTGATAGTTTGTTCTGTTCCATTGCTTGGTAATATTCCACAGAATGGATGTGCCATTGTTTGTTTAACCATTCACTCAGTGAGGGATGCTTAGGTTATTTTCAGTTTGGGGTTATTCTGAATAAAGATCTATGATCAATCATGTATAAGTTTTTATCTAGACATATGTTATTATTTCTCTGGGATAAATGTGCAAGTGTGAAGTTGCTGGGCCATTTGATAGGCATATAGTTTGTGAGAAACTGCTATACTATTTGCTGAATGAGTATACCACTTTACATTCCTACCAGTAACATAGGAACGGTTCACTTCCTCTGCATCCTTATCAGCAGTTGGTGCAATAATTTTTTTTTTCTTTTTTGCTGTACTAGAGGACTGAATCCAGGGTCTCACACTTGCATGCTTTGCAAGTGCTGTACCACTGAGCTGCACCCCAGTCCGTTTTTTTCTTTTTATATTGAAACAGGGTCTCACTAAGGTACACAGGCTGCTCTTTGGCTTGAACTTGTAATCCTCCTGCCTCTGCCTCCTGAATTGCTGAGATTACAGGCATGAGCAACTGTGCCCAGCCTGTGTAATTATTTTTTGTTTTGGGAATTTGATAAGTGTGGGGGTAATATCTCATTGTAGTTCTTTATAAATTTTTAATCTTGGCATAATAGCTAATTTTTATCTTAGTATAAAAGCTTATCATGGAGCTAGGTGTGGTTGCACAATCCTATAGTCCTAGAGATTCTGAAGGCAGAGGCAGGAAGACCACAAGTTCAAGGCCAGAGGCACCCTGTGTAGCTTAGCAAGACTCTGTCTCAAAATAAAAAGTAAAAATTTAACTGGGGGTGCAGCTCAGTGATAAAGAGCTTGCAAAGGCATGCATGAGGCCCTGATCAATTCCCCAGTACTGGAAAAAAAAACTTATTATGGAAAATAAAACACAGCTAGTATATTGGTACATAGACTTCAAATACTTTTTCTTCAGACATACCTGACTATCTACGTATTATAAAACTGGAAATGTAAGGCACATACAATTTTGTACCATACACTTTTTAATAATGTTTTAAGAGAAAAGTGTTCTTTTATATCCTATGAAATAGTCTTTGGAATTTTTTTTAATGGCTGTATGATATCCTATCATATAGAGTTAAATTCTAAACTGCTCTTTTATTTTGGATATTTATTATTTGCAATTTTTTATATTATAAATATTTCTGCAGATGTCATACTTTTGTACATTTTGTTGTTGTTGTTAGGTGCCATTGAGTCAGGTCTGACTCATAGCAACCCTATGTACAGCAGAATAAAACGCTCCTTGACGCTGTGGAATGCCTGGCATTATGTCAGTGCTTCTGTGCTATTCATAGGGTTTTAGATGGCTGACTGTTTCAAGACTGTTTCAGGATTGGGCTGCTGGTACCTTCTCCCATTTTTGCAGTGCTGGGGATCAAATCCAGGGCTTCAGAGTATGCAGAGTGGCACTCTACCAACTGAGCTAAACCCCAGCCCACTTTTATACATAGATTTTAAAAATGCATTTCTAGTAATTTCTTTGTAAATGATTGTAGAACTAGGATTACTAGGACAAAGCATATAAACATTTTGGTATTCAAAGTAATTTTCAAAAAGATTATATTTATACTCACTAGAGTGCCTATCTCACCAGACCTCAGTAACAATGAATATTGTCTTTTTATCTTTGGAAGTTGATAGAGAAAAAAACTCACTGTATTAATTTGTGCCTGTCTTTGATAAAAAGTGAAATTGAAATATGTTCATAAGTTTTACTACCTATTTGTATTTCTTCCTTAATTGTCAATGTTTGCCCTTTGCCTGCTTTCTACTGGTATGTTCATGATTTTATTATTAACTTGATTAATTATTAATATATTGGGCCTTTGTGTTGTTTTGTTTTTGTGGTGCTAGTGAACAGTAAGTATCTTTACATCAGGGATTTGGGACAGCCTAGAAGATGGATAATGGAAAAGTAGATTGGAATCTAAACATGGGTTTCTTCTCTACTGATCCTGTTCTTGGCCAAGCACCTGCCTTTAACTCAGGCTGAAAGCCTGAGAGGTTGTTGATCTTCACAGAAGAAATGAGTGGCAGGCACACACTTTCTCTGGTGACAACTGAGAACTTAGGGAGCTGAGCTATTGCAATCTTCATTCCATGGCCAACATTCTGTAAAAAGACAGGACGTCTGAGGTATGTGGCATTGCAGAATCTCTTTTTGCCTGCCTGTTTTCTCCTTCAGGCATGTAACCTGTAGCTCAAATAGGTAACCGGGTATCAAAGATATCAGTTTTCCCTCTTCCTTCTAAAACTAATTCCTTTATAAATCAAACTGCAGGAAGTTCACAGTTGGCAAAAGAAAAAAAAAAAAAGTCCCACCCAAGCTTGCTATTCTGTATGGCCAAACACCAAGAACAGTATTCAAAGCATAAAATGCATACAGTATCTATGTATGCTTACTTCATATTTTTGTCCTCTCTACTCAAAGATGCCAGTACGGACAGCATTCATGATATTAATGAAGAGAGCCAGGGAGGGGAGGCCAGCAGTTCTATGGCTGACCTATGTGAGCAACACCCCACAGTCCAGGTATAGAAAGCCACAATCCTTCCCTGACAGAGTGGTCCCATCCATCTTTTTGAAACCTCCAGGATTCATCCAACCTACTGCCCCCAGTTTAAGTTTTATTTTTTACTTTATTTATCAACTTGTTCTTTTTACACTTTTTAGACATCTGCATAGCTGTAACTCCAAATCCTGGTGATTTTTTCCTATAGCAGTGGTCAAACATTAATAGATCGGCCCATGACTGGACGGAGAACTGAGGGATATTTACCTGCCTGGTGGATGAGTCTGATCTGTTTTGTACGTACAACTATTGGGCTCTTGGAACTCAGTGTCTCTATCAGTGAAATGGGGGTCAGGGGAAAAATTTCATAACCTCTATACTTCCCACCCTCACTTCTAACCATTCCCAGAATCTGTGAATCTCATTGAGGACCTTTGGTTGGAATTTTTAAGAACAAAACACTTCCTCCCCAAAGCACCCAGGAATGCCTATTAGGGCTCCTTCGCATCAAAGGAGAGGTCCTTGGCCATTTTGATAAAAGAGAGTCTGCAAAGTATATACCTGGCAGTCTCAGCCTTTCCCCCTGTGCAGTGGGGGTATATCGTAGTTAAAATTCTAACTATGGTTTTCATAGTTAAGAATTTAAAATCAGGTTGCAAATTGCAAGATAGTAGATTAGAAAGATTGTTGTTGTTAGGTACCGTCGAGTCAGTTTTCGACTCATAGTGACCCTCATAGGGTTTTCAATGGCTGACTGTTTCGGGATTGCCTTGGGAGTGGATTGCCAGGTCCTTCTCCCATTTTTGCAGTGCTGGGAATTGAACTCGGGACCACAGAGACTGCAGCGCAATGCTCTACCAACTGAGCTAAATCTCAGTTCAGAATAGAAAGATAGGTGAATTGAAATCTAGGTTTAAAAAATAATCTAGGGTTTTTTTTTTTTTGTTTTTTCTTTTATTTCTTTTCTTTTTCTTTCCTTTCTTCCTTTCTTTCTTTCTTTCTTTCTTTTTTTTTTTCTTTCCTTCTTTCCTTCCTTCCTTCTTTCTTTTAACTTAAGTTTCCTCTAGGGCAACCTTGGCTAAAAATAGGACCTCCTCCCCTGGAATGCTGTTTCACAGTAGGAATCAGCCCTTATGAGTTTCAGTGAAAACATAGAAAGTAAATAGGACAATTCCAACAGCCCTGAATTGAAAACGATAATTCAGTGTTTTGGTACTTCAGAAGTTTATGAAAAAGAAAACCTAGGTTGAAGGGAAGAAGAGAAATGGGATGGAAATAAGTGTAAAAAGTGAGGGAGGAACTATAATCCAGGCATTTCACAGCAATTATTTCAATTTCTCTTCACCATCATAGGAGGCAAGAATGATTCTCATTTAAGAAGAGAAAACTAAGGTTTTAAAAGGAAAAGTAAGTTGCTCAGCATCACACAGCATGGTGTTGAAAGACACCTAGAACCAGGTGTAACCAGCCTCACAGTTTCTTTCCACTACTCTCCACTGTTTACAACAGCACACGTGAAACTGATACCTGAGTAAAGCTATTTTTTTTGACATGTGATTGGAAACACCCTGGAGCTCTCTCTTTAGCTTCACTTTTAATTCATGGCCAAATTATCCTAGGGTGGGAAAACGGTGCTAGAATATTTGAATCTACTTTTATTTTTCTTTAAGATTTCCTGATTTTCTTATCCTGATAGAGACAAGCAATTTCCTTTCTGTTCTCTCAACAACAATAAAAAAATCCTAAAAAGAGGAAGAGCGTTCCATCATTTCCTTGCCAACTGCAACATCTGAGTGATGTCAGGGAAAGTTCGGTATCAAAGCTAAGCCACCTTCATTTGCCCTAAGCTATTTTGGGAACAATATGATTGTGAAATCTTAAGTTTAACCTATATATCTTAAAAGAGGACTTTTAACTGAGGGTATTTATAATCTTCTTTGCATCTTCAAAGCGCTTTACAGTATTAACTAATTAAGCCTCAGCAACACCTTTGATTAACTCCTTTTTATAGATGTGGGAAAAAGAAGCAAGGAAATAACAAGAAACGCCCTTGGCCATGATAGGATCAGCATTCCAAGGTAGGGTTAGAATCTGAACCTCTCATAAACCAACAGACCAGGCTCCTGCCTTGACATCCTTACAGAAGGACACAATTTGACAATCTCATTCCTTACATTTTTTTTTTTTATTAATAGAGTTGTCTCAAAAATGCCTGTCACCTCTCCAGTGCTCTTTACTATTCCTTCTGTATGGACTTATGCCATAATTTAAGTCACTTCTCAAATCAAAAGAGTTAGTGGAAAAAGCGAACAAAACTCCCAATATATGTGGTTCCACTCAGCTCCCTTGCACCCTCTTGGAGTCTATTCTTAGACATAGCTTCCGTTCAGAAATCCAAGGTAAGCCAGCTATTATCTGGCAACATCCCCAAAGATTTCTCCTTTCCATATATCCACACACAGAAGGCTAAGCAGTAATTCAAAGACAGAAAATGGTCAGCAATAACCATTTTCACAGCTGCCAGCCAGAAATTCATTATCAATTTCATCTTCCACACAATTTCCCAATCTTTTTAATGTTGGAGGAATCACTTGAAATGTAGGATTTATAGGCCATTGTTCCAGCCGGGTGAGATTCTTGGTGACAGATATCAGACTGTTATTAGCATCTTGTGCTCTAAATTAAAGGAGGAGACCTATCTCTATCTCTGAATATATTCCAGAGTCTTGAAGGTTGGTGGGGACAGGGTGGGGCACTGGAGTGTTTAAGTTGAGCAAACACTTGACAGAGACTAAATCAACTTTAAGGACCTCCTTCTCTAAGAATTTGTATTCTTTGGTGAACTTGATAGCTTTAGAATATTTCAGATAGGATTGTCATTGTGACAGTAAGAATCTGATATCAAAACCCAGTCCTGAAATTTGGTGGTGCTCAGAAGTTGTGTCATGGATGTCCCCTGTCCCCATTCAAAGAGGACTCTGCACATTCAATAGAATTGTTGTTGTTAGGTGCCCTCGAGTCAGTGTCCTACTCATAGCAACCCTATGTAAAACAGATGAAATATTATTGCTGTGCTTCTCTGCTATTCATGGGGTTTTCAATGGCTGATTGTTTTTTGGGAGGGCTGCCGGGTCCTTCTCTCAAGCCTACAGCAGCTGGTATTCCCAGGTGGTCTCCCATCCAAGTACTAACCAGGCCTGACCCTGCTTAGCTTCCAGTATCTGACAGGATCAGATGCTAGGGTGGTATGGCTGCAGGATCAATAGAATAGCATAGGAGATTTGGCACAGAAAATCTGGATTTGAGTTTTGGTTCTGTTACCTGCTAGTTATATGATCGAGTAACCTTGCTGATTTATTGTTTCCTCACTTTGAAATGGGGTTGTAATAATAATCCCTGCCTTTTGTAATTGTTGAGGAAATGAAATAAAGAACATTTCCTGCAATCTAGAGAATTTTTAAATCAATTTTGGTTATTAATAATAATGGCTAATATTTATTGAGCCCTTGCCATGTACTGGACAAAGAAGGTAATTATGTCCCTCTTGTACCTAATGAAACTAAGGTCTAAAATCACCCACCTAATAACTGATGCACACATAATATTGGCTTTAACTGTGATTGTCTGCTGGAAATTTCCTTTCAGATATTCTGTTGTTCTCCTGACTATAACCACTCTCAAAATTCTTTATCACCTCTCAAAATATAGTCTTTCCTTTAACTTCCCTATTTGTCAAAATTGCCTTTCTCTCTCTCTCTCTCCTTGGCTTGAAATCTCTGGGTCATCTGTGTCTCTTCCCTTTTGGCTGAAGAATCACCCTGGCCATCCAAATCTACCTTCAAGACAGCTTTCTATCCTTTCCTTCTAATTCCTTTCTCACTATCATGGATGAAGCCTCATCTCCTGAAATATGGATAGTGCAAGGCTTCCTGATCTTTTTTCCTACCTTTAGTCCATTCCACATACCATTTGCTAATTAATCCTAAAAATACAACTTTCAATAGTTATTTCCTTGGTCAAAAACTTGCTTGGTCAGCTGCCTGTGGGAGGAAGTCCATGTTTTTGACCTGACATTACTGGCCCTCCACAGCCTGATTCCACCCCACTTGCTAGTCCTATCTCCTTTCAGCCTTGAGTTTGTCCCATGCTTTCTTGCTTTTGTACTTTAGCTCATGAAGTTTCTCTTTTCCTTTATGTCTTTCCTCTTCCTCCTCTCTGCTTACTAAATGATAACTCTCCAAGATCCAAATCAACTCCTGCCTTGACTTCCTTTTTCCTAAGTTGTGTCTATTCTCTCAAATTGGTATGCCACTCCCTGGCCTCTTTTTATACTACCACATATTGCTAACTTATTATTTAGAAATAATGTGTTATTGTATCTCACCTTTCTGGTGGGGGAGTGAACAGGAAATATGCCCTTACTTCTTTCCCTCTTACACAATACCAAGGACTGTAATGCCAAGCGCCATGCTGCATACTAGATGAACAAGATATGTTAAGGAACTCACAAGTTAATAGGGTAGATCAATACATAAACAAATTATCATGACTGGGCTTTAAGCAAGCCAGTGAAAATGTGTCTCATGGACTCTGGGAGTAAACTGGAGCATGGTGAGACCTCATAAAGTACACCTAAATCTGCCCCTTGAAGGATGTGTAGGAAATAGAAGTTGTCTAGGCAGAGGAGGTAGAAGAGCAGATGACCCCATGTATAAAGGCCCAGAGGTGAGTATGGGAGGCCAGGTGAGAGAAGAGAGCAACACATGTGGGAAAGAATAAGGAAAGAGGCTGGAAAAACTGGCAGAATCCCAGTGATAAGAACCTGATCCCGCAAAAAATGGTGGGAATTGATCCTACAAGCTAGGGAGGAACCATGCTGGGGTTGTAAGCGCCGAAGTGACATGGCCAGATTTGTATTTTAGAAAATTAACTCTGGCAGCACCATGTAAATAAATTATGATTGGAGACACTAGAGGGAGAGATCCCTAGAGATTCTGAGGGTCTGCAGAAAAGCTAGAATGATGGGAATAGAGTGGTCTGTTGATTTGGGGTAGGTTAAGGAAGAGAATAAATAATTCCTGGTAGGGTACTGGATATGTTGAGTGAGGGACAGAAGGAGAAATAGGATCAGCCTCTTCCCTTGAGAGGCTAGTATAAAGGAGACCTTTCTCACCAAGGCAGAGAATTCATACAGGAAAGGCTATTGCTGTTGTTGCTCTCATTCCTTCTGGTTGGGTGGAGCAAGGCATGAGATAAAAAGCTGGGGTGGTCAGTTAAAAGCACTTGGAGAGCAATGATAAGGAGATGTGGCACGGCAGGTCAATATTTCTAGGGCCTATCTCAGTGCCTGGCACATGGTGAGTACTTAGCAAATATTTGTGGCATTTGAAAATGACCATTCAGGGTAGGCATGCAAGCAATGCATAAATTGATTACATCCCCACATAAATCCATGTCCGTATGCTTGTGAGAAGAATACAATATGTACTGGGGCTTCTTGCGCGGCAAAATTGCACAAAAGACACACTGAGAGCCCTCAAGTAGGTTGGTGGCATTCCTGGCTGGCACAGACACCCTACTTTGTCTGACAAACATCATTTGACGGGTAGGATGAATGATGAGCCTCAGAGTGCAGTCCTCTGACATGACAATGATGTATGACTGCACAATCCTTGCACATGGCCTGTGAGGTTTCTATCAAAGATATGAAAACAATGGATTTCAAAGCCAGTAAGTGTTGACTTCACAGGAATACTTAATGAGACAGGATATTTAGTTAATTTGATTTTTTAACCTAACAAACTGAAAAATTCACTGTGATAAATCATAACCTAGGCTGTATAAATAACATTCTCAATGTATCCCAGGAAACCAGAGGTAATGCAGGAGGAAAGGATGGAGAAAGGGGGAATAAAGAAGTGAAAGAGAGAGAAAAACAAAAGCCTAACAGAGACAGACTTAAGAAATGACCTGATTCACCCAGTAGATTCCAGGTTTTCCAGCTAAAGTCAGCAGATACGAGTGATGTCTTGGGACACAGAATTTTAAATATTAGTGGACATGTTTCAGTACTACAGCACAAAGCCATTAATTTCTTTGGCACTTTCAGCACTCCATTGCTGCTAAGCATTCCCAGTTTGTTCAAGTTAATAGAAAATTTGCAAGCCAAGGATATTTTATGCCTGCAATACTCTAGTTAAAAACACAGTATTGGGCAATATTTATAAAAGGTATAGACTATGTTTACACAGGTCCAAAAAATTCTATTTAAAAGATGATAATGTACTTTTCTCATTTTAATTGCTTTTTCTGCTACTGTAATCACTGTAGCAATATCACGCTCAAGGGTACATTTCTATGCATGATATAAATGGCATTCAATGTGATTATATACATTTACTTCCCATGCTGATGCAGAAAGGAAGAAATAATGTGTGTTTAAAGTATGGTGGGCACTCAATAAATTTTATTGTGTTGCTTACAACCGTGAAAGGTAGTTTATCTAAAAGTACTTGCTTTGCTTGAAAATATTATGTCTCCTTCTACACCATTCTTCTTTTAAAATCAGAATTACAGGCTGCAGATAGATGTTTTCTTCTAGCAGAATTTCCTCATTTTTATAGATGAAAAATCTGATAAAGGATGCATAGTACTCTCTTGGTAGCAAGTGACAGAAAATGTAATACAAATTGACTTTGGCAAAAATGGAATTTATTGGTCTGTGTAAATGAAACATCTAAGGGGTAAGCATGATTTTAGATGAATTCCGAGCTCAAATAACATTCCACCTTACATGGCTATCTTCCACTATTTTCTTGGCTTCCATCCCAGAATCTAAGAGCACATGGTGGAAAGTGGTGGAGTCAGCCCTCTGTTTCTGGTAGAGCACAAGTGCCTACTTAGATCCCAGAAGTCTTAGGTCATTTCATTGGCTATAATGGGATCATGTGACCCTCCTTAAAAGGTGCTGAAGGTCATGTACCCTCTAGGGGAGTCAGAGGTTTACTCTAAGCATGGGGCTTTTGAGAAAGGAGGGGAAGCTGCCTCTATGCAGAAGAAAGATATAATGCTGTAAGAAAGGAGAGAGTAAATCCTGGAAAATAATGGTGGCCTTGCTACCTTATGTAATGTCTACATTAAAATTTTGAAATAGCCTCTTTATCCTCCAAGTAAAGTCTTCCCACCTCTTAAGGAGTCCCCAGTAGGGGGAAAAATTAGTGTGAGATTATTTCCAGAAAGCTGAATGAAGTTATAGCGTTTCCTCCATCTGTGTCTCTTTCTCTGCCTTCTATTATGCTCTTTGTTACCACCTACATTGGTTCAAATCCCCACTGTGTCTTCTCCACCAGAACAAAAGATTTCACAAGTATTTCTTTTAGAATCTGAGGAATGTTTAATGGAGTCTGGGCTTCTTCACTGCATCCTGACATTTTTAGTTTACATCTCTACCTCCCTCACACAGAATTGTGATAATTTGGTGTCACTTTAATTTAAGAACTTAACTCCCTTCCAAATCTGCTTCCATTTTATGTTTGTTTGGGAAAGTTAAGTATCCATTGTTTTTGTTGTTGTTATTTTGTCTTTTTTGTTGTTGTTGTCGTTGTTTGTTTGTTTTACCTTCATGTTAGGCCGGAACCAAAGCTTTTAGAAATATATAGTACATTATTGTTATCTGTAGTCACTCTGCTATATAATAATAGCACACCAGAGCTGTCCTTGCTGCCAGCAAATCCCTCCCTGGCCATTCAGAAATTCTCACTTTGTTTAGGTAAAGGTTCTGATGCTACACTTTTTGAAAACTGCACAGACCACATGTCTATTCTTACATATCCAAAATCAACTGAAATTAATAAATATACTCTTTGGTATTATAAATTAATAAACATACTCTTTGGTATTATTTCTCTGCTCTCCATATATCCATTTCATTTATTTCTCATTATTTTGAGTCTTTCAGACTCTTAAAATTAACTCCCCATTCACTTTCTTGTCATAAACACAAGTTACACAGCCATCTTCCTCAGGCCTGTCCCCTAGATTTTGCTCAACCTCTTGACTATATCCACTTGCCAGATGAAAACCTCTATTCTTCAAAAACTGGTGAAAATGCCTGTGTAATCATGCATGCTTAGTGTTAGGCAGAAGAATTGGTGCTGCAACACACAGGGTGATGTCAGGGAGTTCTCAGCAGAACAGCATGTCCTTGCTGCCAGCAAATCCCTCTCTAGCCATTCAGAAATTCTCACTTTGTTTAGGTAAAGGTTCTGATGCTACACTTTTTGAAAACTGCACAGACCACGTGTCTATTCTTATCCAAAATCAACTGAAATTAATAAATATACTCTCTGGATTTGCCACAAATGAATCTCAATCTTTTATCATGCAATAAAATGTCTTTGCTAGAAAAAATAACTGCCACTGTATAAACTTTAAGTTATATCAATTATCTACTGCTTTAACAACCTACCCCAGCAGTAGCTTAAGAACAGCCACCATTTTATTACTTCATTGTTCTGTAGGTTAGGAGGGAGGGTGGGCTCAGCTGATCTCTTCTGGGGCTGGTTTCACCAGAGCCATTCCTGTGGCTGCAATCATCTGGCAACTCAGATGGGACCGGCAGTCTACACAGTCTCACGCATATGTAAGGGGGCTGGTATTGGCTGTGGGCTAAGTATTGTCTCCAGCAGGTTGGCTTGTGTTTCTTCACATGTTGCCAGAAAAGTTCTCGGCAATAAGAGAGAGTCAAGCTCAATTGGCAAGCATGCATCAAGCCTCTACTTTGTCAAACTTGCTAACGTCCCATGGGCCAGAGCAAGTCATGTGGCCAAGCCCAGAGTTAGCGTGGGAAGGCACTATCCAAATGTGGGGGTGAGGGAGGGCAGGATCCACAGAGACCCATTATTATAAAATTCTATCTCATACATTAAACATCTACATCATTTCTTTTCTGAAAAAAATGAGATTTACCTGGAAAGATGTCAGGCCGGACCCCTTACCTGGAAGAATATCACACAGAAATGTATAGTTACAAAGCAGAATATAACCTTTTTGTAGATTTATTAGCACCAATGGAACATAGTCTATGCATTAAGGCATTACTCTAATTACAAAACCAAATACACTTCAAAAATGGGAGTCTATAGTTAGGAGCAGGAAGCTCTGGTGTCCTATTATTATATAGCAGAGTGACTATAGATAACAATAATGTACTATATATTTCTAAAAGCTAGAATTGAAAGGACTTTGAATGTTTTTACCATAAAGAAATGAAAAGTGTTTAAGGAGATAGAAATATTTACTCTGATTTAAACATTATACAATTTATACATGTCTCAAACACTGCATAAATATGTACAACTTTTATATTTTTATGTATTAGTTAAAAATAAATTTATATTAAAAAATGAGAATCTTGGTTCATAGATGGACCCTGCTTAGATATTTAATCTACAACTGCATTAAGGGCCCTTGCAAAGGACTTCTAGTATAAGGGAAGACGAGGCATTGATTGGGTTAGATAAGTCAGGTTGGTCATCATAGTCCTGGTAAGGAGGGAGAGAATCAAGTGGCTATGAAAGCAATAGTAACTAGCATTTCCTGAGCACTTGTTCACAGCTCTAGTGTGTGGTTTATGTGTTGAACAACTCTGTGAGATGGATAGGAATCTGTCTATAGAGCCTCAGTTATACTCCACTAATTCATTCTACTTATTCCATCACATGGGACACAAGGGTGGGGCCCATGAAATGATGTCCCTCCCTGGCTCAACATTCCAAACATATGGTCCTGTTGCATGTTATTTCTTCTGGAACAGTTTTCTTCTGCTAGACTCTTGGACTTCAAAGTCATAAACAAGGAACTCTGGAGAGACAGCTTCTATAGTTGTTACAGGGTAAGAATTGTTGATGATGAGGTTGATTGCTTCCTAATTGAGTTCTGGGACCCTTTCCCAGTAAAATTACTCCTGCAAAGCACGTCCACGTTGCTGCAGCTATTGTGTGAGAGAAGTCAAACATCTTTCTATCTTTACCCAGCAATGTCCCTTATGGTGAAGTAGCTGCTAAGCCCAGCCTACCTGAGCTTAAAGCTGTAAATAATGCTCTGTTTATGCCCTCATCTTCCCACCAAACAGTGTAATCGAAGATCAGAGATTTAGACTGACTGCTTTCCAACACATCTTATTATTGAGTTAGCCTGGTAATACCAAAAAGTATAGATGACAATTAGAATGTGATGAGGGATAAGAAGTGCCATTCTGGAGTTAAATCAATTTCTCATGAACATTTTTTTAAAAAATCATGGCAATATAAGCAAATTGAGTCCCTGTATTTTTATACTGTTCCCCACACCCTACCTCTCCCTCCAAGAAACTTGGCCTCCATCCTCTATTCTTTCCTTCTACACACCTTGAGCATCATCCAGATTTTAAATTAGATTTTTGTGAAATGAAGCCCCACAGATTTTTTTTAACATTGTCCAGTCATACATTTTTTGGCAAAGAGGAGCTAATAAGCAGCAGCACATGTCAGACAACTGTCCTTACACCTGCCTTTGCAGGGAGATGAATTCAGCAGAAGAGAAGGCAGTGTTTAGCTAATTTTGAAGGAGAATAAATGCAGTAGATGGTGTTCAGTGGAGCATGATTTGCATAGCATGTAAATTGCATAGAATCATAATGCAGAAAACTCAGAGCTTTCCAATGGTGACTGGGTCTAATTTATAGCTATTTCTAGGGATAAAACACTCTGAAACAACAACCGGAAGATTAACTTTCCATCTGACAACTTGTAGAAAGTAAGAAATAGGTCTTCTTCTTTTTTAAAGTCAACCTCTTGACTAATAAATTGTAATGTAGAAAACACAATGCCCTAGTTTTCTCTGATTCTGCACTGAAGTTGTACACATACCATCTTCCTTAATTTCCAAGTTCCAAGTTCATATTTATGAGTTTATGAAATTTGCTGTTTTCAAAGTGGAAGAAATCCTAGAAAAATTAATTATTTAATGAATTTCAATATTCAGATTTGTGGCTGTTCTCTTAGAAATAGAATATAAATTTGGAGGCACATTTAAAATTTAACCAGAGTTCAATGCAAATTAATATCCTCATGAACAGTGCACAGTCAGATGAAAATGGAATGAAAAGAATGTCTTGAAAGATGACAGGACAGCAAATCTGTTTCACCATGAAGCTTGCCTGAACTCAGTGATGAGGTGCCCAATAGGAAAAAACCTAGATTCGGATCTCAACTTCAACCTCTCAAGTGCTGGAGAAGAAATAAGGAAGAAGGTATCAGAAATTCCATTTGAGTAGCATTTGTTGAGCATCTTAGACCTGTTTGCAAGAGTATGAAAGTGGAATGGACACAGATACTGACCTCAAGAAATGAACTGTCCAGTGTGGTACGTAAACCTCTTCCAAACATGAGGCAAAATGTGCTATAAGTTTGGCACTCCGATAGAGATGATGGCTCTACAATGTGCTGAATTACTAAGTGCCACTGGATGGTACACTTCGAAACAGATTTATTTTATGTTATGTGAATTTCACCTCCATATTTTAAAATATTTGTAGGGGCACAGAAAGAGAATGAAGGAACTCTGTTTCCTCGGAAACCTTTGCTCATCATCGCTGAAGGAAAGAAGACTGACATTTGGAAAGGGAGGAGCACCTGGGGCCCTGAGGTGCCTGAGACTCAGTTTTCTTTTTGTTTTTTAGATATCTGGTATTTTGAAGACTGTCATTTTCTGGCCATTCTGGGTTAGGACACAAGTCCTGGGAATAGGTTTATTAGAAAGGAATTTGCCTGCCTGGGAAGAGTTGGAGTCCACAGAAGGCTCATCTCGCCAAAATACCAGTGGACTTGGGAGAGGGACATTAAATTTAAAAACCCACTCTGCCCCTACTTACTGTGTGGCCTTGGGCAAGTTCAGTTAATTGACCTCTCTGAAATCCTTACTAGAAATTGGGGGTGGGGGTCATAAAAATGACCTTATATGGTTTGGAAAAAGATTTAATAGTGTATGCAAAGGGTACTGCACAGAGGAGTCACTAATAAATGTTAACACACTGTTAACCAGAAATTTTATGCAAAAGATATTCCATGTCACCAGCTATGTTTCCATAATTACATGTGAAATAAAACAATCTAAATAAACTTCAATATACTTTATTTATACATAATGTATTGAAATGAAGCTTTGTACATATCTTCTATATGACCTCTTAATAATTTTTTGGAATGATAAACCGTATAGCATTCACCTACATGCAATGGTACACAACAGACTTTGCAAATATATCCAGTTTTACCCTGCTTTCCTTTTTAAGACCATATACTATATGCTCTAGTGGGATTTTTTTTCACACCAGTGATTATTTTTTCTAAGACATGGTCTTTAAATTTTCCTGAAAGCTTGAAAACTGAATCTTTGTAAGGAGCTCTTTTAGAGGTACCAGAGGAAGTGCCAGGTTCTGTGTTGCATTCATGTGAATCATCAGTTATTCATCCTGTAGCTACTTCTAGTAGGAACTTTTTGTATCTCATTTTATTTTGTAAATTATAGTTACAGTAAATTTTAAGTGCACTGAATAAAGCATAATTGATCAAAAAGAATTCTATTTTTTTATACCTGTATAACTATCTTCCAACCAACTATTATCTTCCAGATCACTACTATATATGTCAGTCAGACAATCAGACAAAACGTCTGCATACAATTCATTGAAAAAATTTTCACTGGCACAATGTGTCATGTTTGAAAATTTCACAATCCTAAAATTGTGATTAAAAATCTTAATATCTACAAAAATTATCCTTTTTTATAGTAAAGTAAACCCAATCAAGAAAACTTTGGCCAAATCCTGTATTTCTCTGAATTTTAAAGATTGCATAAGCTAATGCAAGTGCAAACATAAGTAAACTTGTTGCTGGTCAATAGTATTCTGGCTTGAAAACACAAGCTTATTCATGACTGGTCAACAATATATTCATATCCTCTCTTCCTTTCCCATCTTCCAGCCCCCTCACCCTCTGATTCAATTGGAAGTTCTCATCATAGAAGTAATTTGCTATGATGCAGCAACAATAGTGGCCTGAAAAATTACACTTATTAGGTTCAACAGCAGAGGAGGAACTCCTGTCTTCTGACTTAGTATTTTCTGGTGGAAGGATTTCTACTAAAGCAAGAGTCTGCAAACCCAATCCAGCCACCAGCAATTTTTGTATAAGCCATAAGCTAATTCTTTTTTTTTTTTTTTTTTTTTTTTTTTTTTTTTTTTTTTTACTTTTTTGAGACAGGGTCTCGCTAAGTTATGCAGACTGACTCTGGTCTTGAACTTGCGATCCTCCTGCCTCTGCCTCCCACGCTGCTGGGATTACAGGAGTGCGCCACTGTGCCCTGCGTGCCATAAGCTAATTCTTAAAAAATGGTTAAAAATAAATCAAGAGAAGAATATATTGTGGCGCCTGCAATTTTAAATTTCAGTGTTCATAAATAAAGTTTTATTGGAATGCAGCCATATTCATTCAGGTGGGAATTGCCTGTGGTTACTTTTGTGCTACAATGGCAGAACAGAGTGGTTGCAGCAGAGACCTGGTAGCCTCCAAGCGGAAAATATTTACTCTCCAGCTGGGTGCGGTGGCGCATGCCTGTAATCCCAGCTGCTTGGGAGGTGGAGGCAGGAGGATAGCAATTTGAGATCAGAGGCAGTCTGCGTAATTTAGCAAGACCCTGTCTCAAAAAGTGAAAAATGAGCTGGGGGTGCAGCTCAGTGCTCCAGCACTTGCAGAGCATGCAAGCACAAGGCCCTGGGTCCAACCCCCAGTACGGGGGAATAAAAAAATTTACTCTGTAGGCCTATATAGGGAAAGCTGGTGACTCCTGCACATCATTCCTGGTCTACCCTCCCCCTTTACTCACTCCTCCTTGATGGAAACTCTTGATTGGATAGTGCCGATCTATTATAGACTGCAAGGCTTATTTCCTGTCCTTTCTTCTATCGTAAACCCATGGGAAGCAGTGATCATGAGTGACAGAATCTATACTGCAGAGCTGTTCTCAGGCCTGGGCTGGAGGCAGGGGACAGGAGTGTCCAGAAAGTTGGAGAAAGCTCTTCTGGCCATAGATTTAAAGCCACATTCTCTGATCAGAAGTCTCTGTTTAATACATATGTTCATCTCTTGGGCCGTTCTGAACTCAGGAGTGAAGGTTGTGTTAGGTGCTATTGAGTTGGGTCCAACTCATAGCAATCCTAAATACAACAGATGAAACACTCCTGGACACTGTGCCATGCCCAGCACTATTTGCAGTACTTCTCTGCTATTCATAGGGTTTTCAATGACAGATTGTTTTGGGAATGGATTGCCAGGTCCTTCTCCCTAGCCTGCAGTACCTGGTGTTCCCAGGTAGTCTCCCATCCAAGGACTAATGGGCCTGATGCTGCTTAGCTTCTGAGATCTGATGAGATCAGATGCCAGGGGGTACAGCTATAGACCAGCAGGGAGGGAGGTAGGGTTTATTGACTCCCTGGAAATCCACAATTCCTTTCTCCTCAGCCTCAATCCCTTAGGTTGAGCCCTCTCCATCTCCCATTCTAGAGAACTAAACCATTCTCTACTTGGCCCCCCAGATGCCAGCATCACCTCCCTCCAATCCAGAGTGGCCAATGTGGTCTTCCTAAAGCATAAATGTGACCTTATTTCTTCTCTTTTTTGAAGATCTATTGCATTCATGGCCCAGTCTTTCCTGCCTCTCTGTACCCACACTCCCAGGCTGTGCCTGCCTACACTTACTCTAGGCTTAGGCATTTGGCTTGCTTTGGCCAAGGGGACAACAACAAATGTGACACAAACAGAGGCTTAAAAAAGCACTTGTGTGTTTCTTCCTCTCGTGGACTGCTGCTAGTGCCACAAGAGTGTGCTCATTCTACCCTGCTGGAGGTATGTAGAAGACACATGGAGGAGAACTGAGTTGTTCTAGTCAAGGCCATACTCATAAGCCAGGCACAGCCAACCTCCTAGCTGCCTACAAATACCTAGGACATCACCAAGAGCTACAGACCTGCTGAACCAACCAATATGTTTGTAAAAAACAATCAAATGTTGTTAAGTCTCTAAAGTTTGGAATAGTTTGTTATTCAGCAAAACCTCACTGAGATATTCCTTTAAAACTCTTTAATGCATCTAATTGCCTCTGCAAAAAGCCAGAACTCTTTAACTTAAAAACATATGAGACTTTTCACCACCTTTCTGAGCTCTATACTTTTGGACTAACCAGCCCACTGCAGTGCTGTGCACCAATGAATATGAAAGTGGTTTCCCAACACACTTGCCTGGTTCACCAACTGTATCCTGAACTTTGTGTCCTGTTCTCTTTTTCCTGATTAGTTCCTGGTTTCCTCTGTTTTGGTTATCCCTCAAACTGAGTTGATCCTGGTTTCCCTCCTTAACTTACACTCACCCTTTAGATCAGTATCAAATTTTGAGTCATGACTCATTAGGTCATGAGGTAAATTTAGAGAGTTATGAGTAGAATTTTTAAAAAATGAAATAAAGAAAGAAAGATGAAAGGAAGAAAGGAAGAATGAAGAGAGGAAGAAAGAGAAAGAAAGAAAGAAAAAGAAAGAGAAAGAAGAAAGAGAAGGAAAATAGAAAAGAAAGAAAGGAAAGAAAAGGAAAGAAAAAAAGAAAGAAGAAAGAAAGAAAGAATGAAAGGGAGGAAGGAAGGAAGACATAGGAGGGGGTGAAGCTCTCCCATAGGACCTGCTCATTACCACCTGCCTCACCAGGCTGTCCACCCCCAGCTGTCCCTGTTACCCTGAAGGAGCAGCTTCCCTGAACAGTTAGCACATCTCATGCCTCTGTGCCTCTGCAACTGACTTTTCCTCCACCAATGACAGCCTTTCTTTCCTCATTTAACTGGAAAATTCCTACTTGTTAGGGCTGGTCTAAGTCCACCCTCCATTATTTGATCTTTAAGACTTAGTTCAAATAGCACATCCTCTGGGAAACCTATCCTTCTCCTCCTTTTGCCCCCAATTCCTTTCTCACAGATACCTCAAAGTTTAGAGATCATCAAGCTTTAAGAGCACTGGTTCTAAAGCTTCACTTCTGCATCCTGTGCTTTTACTGGAGAGTCTTCCGTGTCCCCGCATGCATGTGATCCCTAGTCCTGTGCACAAAGCCATCATAACCTTCAGTGATGACAAAATGAGAGTAGTTGATTCTGTGTGTGTATTTTCCACCCAATGCTTGGAGCTCCTAGAAGCTATGGACTGAAACTTTTTTTCAATGTGGGGTGGTTTAGCCCAGGGCCTCATGCATGCTAGACAAGAGCTCTACCACCAAGCTGCACTCCCAGCCCCTTTTTATTTTTTATTTTGCGACAAGATCTCATCAAATTGCATAGGTTGCCTCTGGCCTCAAATTCATGATCCTTCGGCCTCAATTTCTGGAATTGCTGGGATTACAGGCATGTGCCACAGTGCCTGGTGTACTAAATCTTCTTTATCTTTGAGTCATCAGAATTTAGAGTGGATCCTCGCATGGATAAAAGCTGGCATGCAACTCAAGTTGAAATTGTGAAGCACAGGTGGCCTGTGGCAACGAGATACAGGGTCATGTCAGTGGGAAGATGGTGGCTCAGGGAACAGATGTGAGACAGCAAGGTCCAGAGCTGGGGCCATTTTGCAGAGACAAAAGATAACTGAAGGGAAGCCCACTTAGCCTCCTTCCCATACAGCCGCCTTAGCAATCCAACCAGACGAGTTCCTGGCACTGGAAGAACAAAGGGCCAAACTCATGCAACAGGAAGCATAGGAAACTACTCCACAGCCTCTTCTAGAAGGATTTATGTGGAGATGAATAAAGAGAACACAAAGTAATTAGAGATAAGGGAACCCCCTTGAAAGGCACAAAACTCTCAGAGCTGGGCAGGATGGGCCATATACAGACTGCCAAGGGGAGGGAAGATAGAGGTAAAGCTGGAATGCTGAGTCAGGCATGCAAGGATCCCCGAGAAGTCAGAAGAACAATAGTTCTTGCGGATTATATTAAGGAACTGTAGTGAACAGGGAAGTAATGACAGCCTTAAGAAGCTGGTGGAAGCATTCAGTTCCAAGAAGTACACTCTGTGGAAAACTCACGTGGTTCTTTGCTCCATGCTGCGCTCATGGGTACTATTGTGGGATTTTCCCACATACTGCTTGTCCCAGTTACCAGGTTTTCAACTAAGGCTTTGTTGTGGCCATCACTAATTAATTACCAGTTCAATGAATGGCTGCTGTGTACCACATGGGGAAAATTAGTACAGGAGACATTGAAATTTTCATCCTAAATTCCTTGACTCATAAAAGGAGAATGAATTTATGCTGGGGTCTTTTATAAGCAATTCCAGTATCTAGCACAGGACCTGGCACACTTGTAGGAGGAAACAGCTAAAAAGGAGTCAATGAACCATTTTTTAAACCACTTTTCTCTTTGTAAAACATCCACATCATTTTGGTTTGTAGGAACAGCAGTTCTGAATTAGCGTGCATGTCCATAGATGACTGTGCTAACTGGCAATGAGCGAAAAGAGGGGGAAAGGAGAGGAAAGGAGGGGAGAGGAGAGAAGGGAAAGAAGGAGAAAAGGTCCATCTCTCTTTCAAGCAATATAAGCTAATTTCAAGGAGCAAATTTCCTACATGGATGTATGACACAACCAACTCAATCAGACTCAAAAGAAAATAAAGGAGGCAAGTGGAAGTGTGGAACAGGAAGTGATTTTGATGAGATAAGCCTAAAAGGACATGCAATCACTGTCAGTTTCTTGTAGCAGAGCCAGCTTCTTGCTTTTTTAATGACTTGTGTCATTGATTCAGGAAATGTAAGGGTTTAAACCAGATGATGAGTCAATTGCCTCTGTGAGATAAAACGCCTAAACTCCACTAATGCATTAGGGAAAAGCAGCAACAACAAGGAAGACACTGTGGGGTGTCTTCTGTAAAGCAGGTTGAGTGAATCTACTAGTGAAGGTCTCCCAGTCTGAGTCCAGGGGTTACAAGTTGTCATGGTTTAAATATAAAATGTCCCCTAAAGGGCATGTGCTTTAATGTTTAGTCATGGTGCTGCTTGTGGGAGGCAGGACTCAGTTTTGTGGAAGTGGTCACTGGGGACAGACCTTTGGAAGTTTTTACCTGGACTTGTGTTTCTGCTCATTCTTTGCTTCCTGCCCTGCAATGCTATGAGGTGGTCTACCACAGGCTCCTCCACCACCACCATGCCCGTCCTGCTGTCATTATGGACTGAGCCTCTAATTGTGAGCTTCCAATAAGCCTTTTGCTCCATCAGTACGGGTTGTTTTTTCTGCTCCAGTGATGACAACTGACTAATACACAAGTCATTGTCTTCCATCTCAAACTCTGAGTAATGCAGGTTATTAGAACAGATACCCCATTGCTATCTGGAAAAAATAAGAAAAGAGATGGTGGGGAGAGCCAGAGAAAGGGGAAAGGATCACTCAAGTAACCGGGACTTAGATAAGGCAACCTAGGAAGGAAGAAATGGAACTAATAAGAAAATATTTGTGTGTAGTAAATTGGGGCTGCCACCTAGATGCTGCTAAAAGAAGAATCATCATTTCATGTGAGTCATTTGTTGTCTACTGCCTTCAAAAGTTGTCCATACTATCCCCAACCATCCCCTAGGAAAGAACTGGAAATCAATTCAGGTAGCTCAAAGAAGACACAAGTACTACAGAACAACAATTTTAGAATAAGAAAGCACTTGCAGGGAGAGAAGAAAGGATATTCAGAGGCTAAGTCACACTCTGTACCTTTGTCACAGTTTGATATGTAAACATAACTCTATATGAATTATATTGCTATATTTTATATCACATGTACACATACACCCCCCCGCACACACACACACTGGTGTACACAAGGCACTCTGTAGTCTGTGCCTATCCTAACTATGCTGTCATTCCCTGACCATTTGAATCTGTACCCATAAGGTAAGCCCTATCATTTTTATGACCAGTCTGGATCTCAGACAGTAGGGATTTCTGGAGCTGCAACACAGTCCTATGGAACAATGCATCAGGTCACCTGACTATGAGTCCAGCCCTAGCCTGTGCCCCATTTGGATAACTAATTTTCTGTATCACTCACAGCATACAACAACTCCTTATACTTCAGGATTGCTAATGGGTTTCTACCTCAGGGACCCTTGGCCAGAGACCTGCTTCAGATAACTTGCCCGCTACAGCTTTTCTAGGACTGGGGTCTAACAAGCTTCTATCATCCATTCCTTCCCAACCACAAACAGGCATATAGGGTGCAAAGCATTACAGTCCCCAGGGAAGAACTGAGTAACAGTCCCCGGAAACTTCCCCACCAGGGTAGGAAGGAGCCAGGACAGAGCAAGCATGGCATGAATGTGCAGCCGGAAGCTGGGTGAGTCAGTGTTATAGGCCTCACTTCAGAAGTCATAGGGAATGCAGGGGGGGAGATCAATGTAAAGCAGATATGTAGGGAGCTGGCCATTCCTGGGAGATTTACTCACATATGCCAGCACTGCAGACGGCTGGCCAGGACCCCAGGAAAAGAAACTAGTCCCAGAGCATGGGCCTGGCAAGACTATGCAAGGTGTCAGTGACAGGGGGTCTTGTCCTAGGAAGAGGAGCCAGTATTCTAGGCAGCGCACCTGAGGACTAAGGAGACCTGTGGATCAGGAACTGCCTTGTTGGGAGAAAGATACCTGGCAGACCCACAAGGACATGCTCGGTGCAATCATCTTGAAAACTATTCTTTGCCTCCTATTTTGCCCATTTCCCCTGGGCCCTGCCTCTCACATTCAGATCTGTTTTTCTGAAACACAGCTTGCATCAGGTCACTCCCTCTTTAAACTCTTGACCAAATGCTTGCATATAACAGCATGTGTGTGCGTGTGTGTGTGTGTGTGTGTGTGTGTGTGTGTGTGTGTGTGTTCAGCTGGTCAGCCTAGTAGCTGTCACAAATCCCCCAGGACAGACAGCATGGTGCCACTGAAGTCAAGGACCTGCAGAGAGGTTTATGAGACTCGGATTGGAAATACATAGCTGCATTTTGTGCCTGTGAAGCTGCTGGAGACCTTCAAGCCGAGCATTTGTAGTACAGTTTTGAAAATGGATGATAGCCTCATCTTAGGTATAGATAAAAAAAAGATAGCAGGAGCTGGGTTTTTGATCAGCTGATGTGAAAAGGACTGATACTTAATGTTTGGTGGGGTGAAGGCACATGTGACTCATGTATTTTTTTTTCATACTCTCATTTGTCCAATATTTATCCATTTATTACACACATATATGTCGAGTGTCTACAGCTATACCACCCTGGCATCTGATCTCATCAGATCTCAGAAGCTAAGCAGGGTTGGGCCTGGTTAGTCCTTGGATGAGAGACTGCCTGGGAATACCAGGTGCTTGAGAGAAGGACCTGGCATCCCACTCTCAAAACAATCAGCGATCGAAAACTTTATGACTAGCAGAGAAGCACTGACATGGTGCAGGGCATGGCACAGTGTCAGGGAGTATTTCGCTCGTTGTACATAGGGTTGCTATGAGTCGAATCTGACTCCATGGCATGACATATGTTGAGTATATCCTCTGCGCCAGGCCTTATACAAGGATGAATGTGCAGAGGGAAGTTGGGTGAATCAGTTAGTGTCACAGGCCTCACTTCAGAAGTCACAGGGACTGCAGGGGGAGATCAATGTAAGGGAGACACAGGGATGAGCACAAGATACATGATTCTGCCTCTAAGAAATTACAAAGGAAGACAGGTGTGATAAGGGGGGGAAGTAGAGCTTGTCATCAAAACACATGCATGCAAGGGGCATCTTCCCCTGGGTTTGGGGTCCCTTAGCTCCCAGCTGCTTGCTATTGTCCTCACTCACCACACAGATTGCCTCCCACTTCCCTGGATATGTCCTGTGTTGTCTGGCTTTGGCTCTGGGATTGTACTTTCCCCCAGCTACTCAGCACTCACCAATTCTTTAAGGCCTATGCTGTGTCTCACATTCTCCTGAAGAGACTTCTATTGAAGGTGGCATATAAGTTCACACTTTCATGTCCACATTTTGTCCCTGGGCTCCAACGTACAACAGAGGCAGGTAAAGATATTTTAAAAGGAATCGCAAGACAAATGGCCACGCTCAAGAATGAAATAAATCTTTTTATGGACAGAAACAAAGCAAGACCCCAAACCTAGCAAGGTTAAAGCCATGGGCTGTGAGGTGTGACCACGGGCACAGGCTGGGAGTTGGTAACACCTGGTATGCTAACAGACACTCAGGTGCCCTCTGCCTAAGGCAGGGCAGAGAGCTGGTTTCACTGAGTGAAGCCAGTGTTCCCGTGGACTCCTCCCTCTGTCAAAGGAGGATGAGAAAAAGTTGCAGATGACTTCAACCTGGAGCCTGGAGAACATGCAGCCGAGTGTCTCGAAAGGTGGGAAATAATGGATCTCACCTTGAAGTAAGGACATGGTCACATGACTCACTGGGTTGGTAACTGGTTCTTTTTTACTTTCAGTGGAGCTGGAACTTCTGAACTGCTAAAGAGTGGGAAAAAAAGGCTGAGAGCTACACCCTGGGACTTTAGGACCAGGAGAAAGCAGCCACAAAATTGTCAGTCTGGGAGAACGCAGAGAGAGAAAACAATAAAACCTCCTACTCACAATAAGCCTTCACCACAAACCTACAGAACACAAAGAGAAAACCAAAATGTAAGGCAGAAATAACTAGGAGATATATTTACTCAGGATAAAAGGAAAATAATAGATTATCATGAAAATGTTTTTAAAATAGGTATGTCTAGGATACTCAAAGAGATAAAGGGAGGAGTAGCAATCATAAAAAATGAGCAAGAAATTCTGAAACAAACAAACAAAAAATCAGATGAAACAAAAACAAGTGGATATACAAATTAATGAACTGAGCCAGGCACAGTGGTACATACCTGTAATCCTAGAGACAGAGGCAGGAGGATCACAAATTTGGGGCCAGAGACAGCCTGCATAACTTAGTGAGACGCTGTCTCAAGATAAAATAAAAATAAAAAGGGGGCTGGGAATGTGGCTCAGTGGTAGAGCACTTGCAAAGTATGCACAAGGCCTAGGGTTCAACCCCCACAGGACTGAAGAGAAAAAACTAATTGGAAATGCTGGGAAGGGAAAAATGAAATCCTTGAAATAAAGATCACAACAAATAGGATAAAGTCTTGTCTGGACGTATATGAACAGATAACTAAGGAATTGGAACATAGTATTGAGAAAGTCATCCAGATTGCACTGTAGAATGACAAAGAGATTAACACTATGAAATGACAGTTAGGAAGCATAGAAACAGACTGAACCACTCCAGCATGGCTCTAAGAGGAATTTTTGAAAAAGAGGATAGACAGAGTCACAGGTAAGATATATGTGTGGGAATGATGGCAGAGAATTTTCTGATGGTAATGCACAACTTGTGCTGAAATGGGTGATTTTTTTATGCCTTATATGCCCTACCTTTTACTACCTCTGTGACTTATCTCTCACTGCTCACTTTGCTGTAGCCCCCCCTGGCTTCCTTGCTAATCCCTGAAGAAAACAAGCCTCCTCTTACCTCAGATCTTTAAGCTTGCCCTTTCTCTGTCCAAATACTTTTCCTCAAGGTCATCTCTGTGGCGTTCTCTCTCTCTCTTTCTCTCTGTCTCTGTCTCTCTCTCTCTTCAGATTTCTCTGCATATGTTGCCTTCTCAGTAAAACCTTCCTTGTTATAAGCAAATTTTTGCTTAGAAGTTGAATGATTGAATGGGTGGATGAAACACATTATCCTTTCTCCACCTCACAAACTTACCCTTTGGTATACATGTACCTGGTACTTAGTACAGTGTTGGGCACATGGGTACATGTCCAATTTAGTTTAGATAAATTCCATGTAAAGTCCTATCTATATCCTAAAAGCTGCCACTATTATGTGTAGATTTGAATTAATATTTAATAACAGATGTGTTCAACCTATTTTCCTTAAAAGCTTATCATTGTTTATAATAGAATAACAAACTCATGGAGTTATAAAGTTAAAAGAAGAGCTTAGAGTTCATTAACTTCATCTTCTGCATTTTATATGTGAAAAACAGAGACCAGGAAAGGTGAAGTGGACACACAGCCAAGCAGTTTAACAGAATTAGAACTAGAAATCAGTCTCTTGACTCTGAGGCCTATAGTCATTTTATAGCCCTATACATCTTCTTTATCCTACCTGTACTCCAAGAAAAATGGGACTATAAGTAATTCTATCCCCCAATGCACCTCTTCCTAACCCCTATGTATACCTACACTGTTTCTAGGTAACAATGAATCACCCCTACTTGCCTGGAGAAGTTGAGGCTTCCAGTTGCCACTTCATTAAAAATGTAATTTTAATGTGTTTTTATTTCTGCGGCTTCTTGTCATTAAGAGCCTACAATTAAAATAATTAGAAGAAGAATCTTGCCTGTTAATCAGTCTACATTTTAATAAAACATTTTAAAATTCACAGTCCAAAGCTGTTACCTTATTATTTAAGCATGAGTTCTATTATATAAATTGTCACCACAGCACTGCCAATGAGTTATTTATAGAAAAAATTCTGTTAGCTTTTCCTTGGTAAACCAATGTCACTCTATGCTGAAGTTATTGAAGAAATTACAGGGAGACGGAAGATGGCTGGGTTTGCACCCCCCAGTGTAAATGGGCTCTGGAACACTTCCAAAGCCTCTTTTGGATGTGGAGGGTTGAGAAGGAACACAGTTTGCAGCAGCGGTGAGAATTCATGGTGCTAAATTTTGGTTGTCATGCATACACATATATATATATATATACACAGAGACATATATATGTGGTGGTAGTGAGGAAAAGAATTTTTTTAAGCTGCTAGAATTCTGACAGGCTACTTTCCACTGGTACAATAGGGTGTCAGGCACTAAAAAGCAATGAAAATGATAATCTCCATAACCAACTGCTCATTGTGAGTATTCTGTTCTGTGTTTCCTGTAAGCCTGCACCTCCAGAAGTCTCGTGCTAGAGTTTCGATAGGGCTTCTCAGCTTGCATTTCCCTTAGAAGTAACCCCTATTTGACCCAGGAGAGTCTTGGCTTGAAGGCCACTAGAGCACATGCATAGGGTTTGGAAATGATGTCAAACATTCCACTCATAACCTTGCTACCCCATTAAATGCACACTTACGTGAGGCCCTGCAAGCAATGAGCTTATTTCCAGATAAGGGCAATAATTCAGTTAATAGGAATTAATGCTGAAAACAATAATAAACAATATTTTAAAAGACTAATATAAGATAAACATCCTAGTTAGATTATTCAATATTTAAAAAATAATTATAAATCTGTCTCTTGTCCTGGATGAGGAACTTTCTGAGAAGCTTGTGGAGTTGACAGAAATATAAAGGAAAATATGGAACATTTAACATAATTCCCTGTGGCAGACAGACTCTGAGATGCTCCCTCGCCTGCTTATGTCTATATTCTAAAACAATCCCTTTCTCTTAAGTGTGGGCAGGACCTCTGCCTTGTGTCTAAACAATAGAATACAGTGCAGGTAGTGGAGTGTTACTATTATGATTGTGCACCTTCCTCTCAGGCATGGTGGTACATGGCTGTAATCCCTGTGACTCGGGAGGCAGAGGCAGGAGGATTCCAAGTTTGAGGTCAGAGGCAGCCTGTGTGATTAAGTGAGATCCTGTCTCAAGACAAAAAATGAAAAAGGGTCTGGTCTAGAGTGCAATTCAGTGGCACAGCACTTGCAAAGTATACACAAGGCCCTGGATTCAGCCCTCCAGTACCTAAAAAAAAAAAAAAAAAACGATTGTTACTTCCATCTTCCTAGCAGACTCTCTCTCTATTATGTCTATAATAAAATAGGCCTACAAAGCAAAAAGCTGAGGGCAGCCTATGGGTGACAGAGAACAAAGATCTGAGGTCCTCAATCCAACAACCTGCAAGGAACTGAGTGCTGCCAACAACCACATGAGCTTGGAGACAGATCCTTCCCCGGTTGAGTCTCTGGGTAGATCACAACCTTGGCTGATACCCTGACTGCATCCTTGGGAGGAAGCATAAAGCAGAGCATCCAACTAAGTTGTGCCCAGATCCCTGACCCAAAGATAATGCAGGTGTTGTGTTTTAAGCCACCGAGTTTGTGGTGGTTTGTTAAGGAGCAAGAGTAAACTAATATACTCTTCAATGATAAAAGTGGGGCCACCTCCCAAATAAAGGGGAGATTGTAGAAAACTGAAACATGCAGGTGGGGATGGTGATTATTGTTGTTGTTGTTAGGTGCCTTCCAGTGGAGTCCAACTCATAGCGGCCCTCATAGGGTTTTCAATGGCTAATTGTTTCAGGCTTGCCTCAGGAGTGGATTGCCACGGCCTTCTCCCATTTTTTGCAGTGCTGGGGATCGAACCCAGGATGGTGATGTTGTTGTTGTTGTTGTTAGATGCCATCAAGTCATAGAAACTCTATGTACAATAGAACAAAACACTATCAGACACTGTGCTATACCTGGCACTGTTGGTATTGCTTCTCTGCTATTCATAGGGCTTTCATTGGCCAGTTGTTTCAAGAGTGGATTGCCAGGACCTCCTCCCTAGACTACAGCACCTGGTATTTCTGGATGGTCTCCCACCCAAGACTAACTGGGCTGACCCTGCTTAGCTTCCAAGGTCTGATGGGATCAGATAAATGATGCATTTCTATAATTCCACTCAGGAGGTAAAGGCAAGAAGATCATGAAATTCAAGGCTAGCTCGGGCTATAGGGTGAGACCCTGTCTCAAAAACCAAAGACTACAGTTCAGTGAGAGAGTACTCTTGCCCAAGGCCCTCAGTTTGATCTCCAGCACCACCAAAGGAAAAAAAAAAAAAAAAAGGAAAAAGAAAGAAAAGAAAATTGAAAAGAACCTCAGCTCAGATAACAGTCGGCCCTAAATTTGAGTTCCTGCTATACCATTTGCATCAGTGTGACCTGGAGTTAATTCCACATCTTCTCTAGACCTCAGTACCCATAGTTTAGATATGAAGATTATATTTCCTACCTCTTGGTATGATGTGCAGAAGTAAATCAAATATAATAGTTAGTAGTATGCCTGGCAGATATGAAATATGACATATTTAATCAACAACATTCACTGCTAGTATATTACCTAGATTTCACTGATTAGAACAATTACAACCCCCACTTGGGAACATTTTGGCATGAAATAGCTAGCCAGCCTGGTTTTGCTAGCTTTTTTTGTTCCCTCCAATCAGAACTTTACGGTTCAGGGAGACTAAGTGACCTTCCATTCAGTCCTGAAAGGTTTTACTCTCGTGGGTATTATTAATGTTCTCCTCTTGGTATGTGATAGGATTGTCTAATTCTTTTTGTCTGAAGCAAAATGAGGGAAATATGGAAGTGATGAGTTATTAAGAATCCTTTGTTCAAATAAGGAAACAGAGGAAATTTCCTCAGTGACACGAATATATGACCTTAGTATTTGTACTCAAAGGAGCTTTGCATGTAGGAGAGACTTTATTATCTGGCTGAGGACACCAAACTGTCAGTCACAAATTTGTAGCAGCCTCTTGTTTTCTTTGTTGGTATTAACATGTTGTTATTGTTCGGTGCCATGGAGTCTGCCCTTTACTCAGGCCTGACTCATAGCAACCCTCATAGGGTTTTTAATGGCTGATTGTTTCAGGATTGCTTCAGTAGTAGATTGTCATGTCTTTCTATTTTTGCCATGCTGGAGATCAAATCCAGATCCTCAGAGAGTGCAAAGCAGCACTCTACCAACAGAGCTAAACTCTGAGCATTAACATATTAGGAATTAAAAAATTTAGCCAGCTGTAGTGGCTTATGCGTATAATCCCAGTTACTCTGGAAGCAGAAGCAGGAGGATTGCAGGTTTGAGGCCAGAGGCAGCCATCATAACACAGTGAGACCTTACTTCAAAATAAAAAACAAAAGTTAAAAAAAATGGGCTTGGGGTGCAGCTCAGTGACAGAGCACTTGCAAAACATGCACGAGGCCTTGGGTTCAACTCCTGGTACTGCTAACAAACAAACAAACAAACAAACAAAAGAATTGTAAAACTTTTATCATCCACTTGAATGGGGAGAACAACAGTATAACCTTTGTATTCTATAATATAAGGGTTTCTTAGACTCTGGTCAGGCTACACTTAACAAGTTAAAAAGAAACTGCAATTTTTATTTGAGTGTTCTTCCTTTGTGACTCAAAAAAAAAAATCAGTGGAATTTTATATTTAAAAGTAGTCTATCTGGGTACAGTAGCACATGTCTACAATTCCAGAGACTCAAGAAGCAGAGGCAGGAGGATCTCAAGTTTGAGGCCAGAGGCAGCCTATGTAGCTTAGTGAGACCCTGATTCAAAATAAAAAATAGAAAATGGGCTAAGGGTGCAGCCCAGTGATAGAGCACTTGCAAAGTATGTATGAGACCCTGGATTCAACCAAAAAAAAAAAAAAAAAAAAAAGTAGTCCAGCTGGGACCTGTGGTGCATGCCTGCCTATAATCCCAGCAATTTGGGAGCTGAGGCATGAGGCACACAAGCTCAAGGCCAGAGACAATCTATATAACTGACTGAGACCCTGTCTTAAAATAAAAAATAAAAAAGGTTTTAGAGTGCAGCTCAATGGTAGAACACTTGCCTAGCATGCATGAACCCCTAGGCTCAACCTCCAAGTCCTAGAAGATTAAAAAAAAAGTAGTCCAATTTGGAAGCCAGGAAAAAGGAAATCTGTTTTTGCCACCATAGGATGGATACATGTATGACAGGAGAGCTGGACTGACACGCTTTCTTGGAGAAATTGTCCTTTTCCTTCACAGAGAATGGTAAGAAGGTCGTTTTTTCCATCCCTCCTTTCCCTCACCCCCAAACTTGCCTTTCTACTTCTTAAACAACACAAAGCCAAAACAGGTTCCTGCCATTGCTTTGTGAATATGTTGATTGGTTGGAAGGCCTGAATTCAAATGTTGGCTCTGTTGCCTAGCAGTTTTGTGGTCTGGGCCAAAATATTTTATCTCTCAAGGTCTTGGCACCCTTATCAGTAAAATGAAGAGAGTAGTAATGACCTCAAATGTGGATATAAAAAATGCAATAAGATAAGATACTTGAAAAGGCCAAACCCAATGATTTTGTTCTGTATATGTGCATAAGCGTACAGAATCAGTTTCAGAGAAAAAAACTAATGCTTCTCTTTTTCTGTGTATACAGAATTTCCTTCATTTGTACACAACAAGCTACCTAATATACTGTTCAGAGATGTTTATTCCATGCTAAGATACAATGTGGGCTGGGATTTAGCTCAGTTGGTAGAGTGCTCCGCTGCAGTCTCTGAGGTCCCGAGTTCAATTCCCAGCACCACAAAAATGGGAGAAGGACCTGGCAATCCACTCCCAAATCAATCCCGAAACAGTCAGCCATTCAAAACCCTATGAAGGTCACTATGAGTCAGATAATCAATGATAAAAGAAAGCGTTTAAATGGCCTTACCTCCACCAGCTTCGGACAAATTACATAACCCATTTGAGCAGCATTATAAATAAGCAGCTTTATGTAGTTCTATTTTCTTATTTTCATTTAGAATCACTGTGATCCATGAGCCTTCCAAAGCCTATCCTATCCAAAGCATCAGTAATAAATCATAAATATTTATAGCATTTAATCATGAGGCAGCCAAAGAACTAAAGAAGTGTTATATTATTCAGCAACTCATTAAGCACTCAGCATGCTGATAATCCAGTGGTGATGTCTGTGAATGGTCTCTTCCATTCACTCGTTGTCTTCCCCTTCTTCTGTAGGAAAAAAATTCATTAATGCTCACATATGTTTCAGTTATAGCAGGTTTGGACCAAAGTCAACTAGACAACACCATCCTTGGTGTCCTAGAAATGTATAATTTAATAGAAAAACAAAATATATCCTCATTGCCATCCCATGATAGAGAAGGAAAGATGCAGGGTGGGAGTGGGGGCAGAAGAGAGGGAGACAATTATTGAACCCCCCTGTGAGCTAAGCAATAATAGCTAGAACATCACGTTTACATTATTAATGACTCCATTTCATTTCCATTCCTGTATTCCCTTTATTATTTCTGAAGGAAAAATATTAGATCTGTTACTCAATATACATGAAGCACTAACAAAAAGCAACAAACAAATGGGAATGGGCTCCTTAAGAGATAAAAGCCTTATTGCTGGCAGTGCTCTAGCAGAAGCATAATGCTTGCCTGTCGAGGTTTTTCCAGTTTGTTTGGTTTGGGGGGGGGGTCTCACTATGTTGCCCAGGCAAGGCTCAAGCAGTCCTCCCACATCAGCCTCCCAAGCAGCCTGGACTGCAGGTGCTGGGCCACTGTGTGTGCCGCAGGATTTTGAAGAGGGAGTTTTCAGCACAAAAGATGACCAGTACCACTTCCTCAGCACAAAAATGTATAAATCTCCCTTTTCTTCTATACTAGAGGTTTAAAGATTGGAATACTCACTTTCCCCAAAGGAGAGGCCATGGGACCCAGTTCTGGCCAATGAGATATCGGGAGAAGTTTCCAAAGATGGGTAGGAGAGGATTTTGAGAAAAGATTTTAGAAGAGCCAGGCTCATTAGAAGCCCCATATAGAGCTGGATCGATTGTAAAATGGTGCAGCTGGTTTGGATAACTGTTTGGGAGTTCCTCAAAAAGTTAAAACATAGAGTTACCGTAGGAGTCAGCAATTCCACTCCCAGCTATATACCCAAGAGAACTGAAAACATATGTTCACATAACCACTCATACACAAATATTCATAGCAACATTATTTTAAATAGCCAAAAAGTGAAAACAACCCAAATTTCCATATATCATTAGATTATAGCTATATAATAAAATATTATTCAGCTATAAAAGGAATGAATTACTGAGATTTTCATCCAATAGATGACCCTTGAAAATATTATACTAAGTGAATGAAGCCAGACACAAAAGGCTTGTATATTGTATAGTTCTATTTATATGAAATGACACAAATATGTGACTCCATAGAAACAGAAAATAGATAGTGGCTGCCCAGGTTTGGGGAAGAGGGAGGAGAGAAAGGCACCAGTGGTTACTAGGTACAGGTTTCTTTTCAGGATAATGGAAATGTGGGATTAGATAGTGGTGAGGAGTGCACTTGTGAATCACTAAAAACCCCTGGATTGTATCTTAAATGAGTGGATTTTATGGTAAGTGAATTATACCGCTGTTTTAAAAAGAGGCAGAGTCAGAGGGTAGGAAGGCCACTTGCCCATTATCCCTTGCTAGACTTTCTCTTCTTTCCTGGATGCAGATGAAATGTCAGAAGTGCAGCAGCCATGTTATGATCAAGAAAGGAAAGGCCATTTTCTAGGGAAAATGAACCTCTTACTTGTTTAAGCTGCTGTTTGTCAGGTTTTTTGCTGCTGGTAGCTGAATGGAATTCTAAGTAATATACTTCCCAATTTTAAATTTTATGAAAAGCCAATTTCTGTTAAAGTTGAGAAGAATGGAGTTATGAAATGCAGTACTTAGAGAAGTGTAGAAAAATAGTTCACAAAATGCAACTTAAAGAAGATTTTCATTTTATAGAGATATTTAGTCCTTGTGCTATAGCAAGAAGTGGTTTTTTTTTTTTTTTTTTGCAAGAAGTGGTTTGATGTTTAAGGTTATGATGCTGCATTATGACACAGTAATGAAGTGAGAAATATGTATTTTAAGGGCATCTTTAAGAAAAATACAATAAAAATGAATAATTTCCATTATAACTCTTTCATTAAAACATGCAAAGCAGCCAAAGATGAAGCGTCTATTTCTGGACTATTTCCAAAATGCCTGAAAGAAAAACTTATGATAGTGGATCCTCATTACATTGCTAGATAAGACTGAAGACATTTAAAAACTATAATTTGTTAAGTAATAAATAGCTATAATCTGAGAATAAGGGACATCATTATGAGAGAAGAGAGTGTGAAATATGCTGACATTTATAGTCTCCTCTGAGATATTAGCAGGTGCCAGTGCCATTTTAAACCAAACTTTCTGAAATTTGTGCCCATAAATTCTCCATCTAGTTTCACATGTTTTTATTTAATGGACAGATCATTTAACATCCCTCATTACTGATGTTTTATGCCTTGGCCCAATGTTCTAAAATTTTTGGATTCTGAATTTTGATCTTTTCTAAATGAATGTATGTTGTTGTTGTTGTTGTTAGGTGCCATCGAGTTGGTATCCGACTCATAGCGGCCCTCATAGGGTTTTCAGTGGCTGAGTGTTTCGGAATTGCCTTGGGAGTGGATTGCCAGGCCCTTCTCCCATTTTTGCGGTGCTGGGAATTGAACTTGGGACCTCAGAGACTGCAGCGCAGCGTTCTACCCACTGAGCTAAATCCCAGCCCCTGAATGAATGTATAGTGGTTAGATTTACTTAAATCAGCTCAAGAAAACTGAAATATAGCTTGAATTGCCTACATGATCATTTTCAGAAGTAACTCATTTGTGTGAAAGGAAGGGTAGTCCCAATATCTTCCACTCATTAGGCATTTTAAATTACCAAACTATTTGGTCAAAGACTGAAAAATCAAATTAACTACATAGTAGTATGAGCAAATAACTGATTATTCAATGCATTCAATGATAACATGAATTCAAATAACACATATAGGCTAAGACACTTATTTCTCCATTTTATTTATTTATTTATTTATCTATTTGCTTATTTACTTATTTGGTTTATTGAGACAGAATCTCACTATATAGCCCAGACTGGCCTTGAACTCATAATGTAGTCTAGGCTGGCCCCAAAGTCATGATCCTCCTGTTTCAATAAAGTGCTCCTGTCAGAGCTGGCTGGCAAGAAGTGGAGTGAGGCTCTGCTCCCCTCACATAGCTCCCAAGTCCTAGGATTACAGGCATGTGCCACCATGTTCAGCTTTCCAGGCAGGGGTATTGTTTTGTTGTTATTGCTGTTTTGAGATACTAGGAATTGAATCCAGGGCCTTGTACATGAGAGGCAAGTGTTCTACCACTGCATTACATCCTCAGGCCTTAATCCTTTTAAGACAGGATTTTGCTGTGTAGCCCAGTGTGGCCTTGAACTGTAAACTTCCTGCCTCAATCTCCTGAGCGCTGGGATTACAGGAATGCAATACCATGCTCAGTGGGTTTTTTTCCCTCACTAACAATTTTGGGAAGAGATAAGGATATGATCTGGTTAATCGCCCCTCCAAACTGCTTCACTAACCCTAAGTTAGTGTTTGTTTTTATGGCAGTGTAGATGACTCAAATTTGGAAAACTATCATCCACAGGTCACCTTTTGAGAAATGTTCTTTTCAGTTATGTTCATTTTGAGAGAGATGAGGGGGAACCCTCCTTTCCCCAGGACACTGGGTAGGTATTGCTATTGTTTTTAGGTGCCATGGAGTCAAATCAGACTCATAATGACCCTATGTACAACAGAACAAAACACTGCCCAACACTGTGCCATGCACATGATCTTTTTATGTTTGAGCCTAACATGGCAGCCACTGTTTCTCCTCATTTAGAGCCATGCCATGTCAGCAAATGGAGGCCCCATCATTAAGATCAACTCTACTTCTCCAGTTGTTTCTTGAATGCTTTCCAGCCTGGGGGACTCATTTTCTATCAGTATATTTCACAATGCTTCTCTGTTATTCATAGGGTTTTCAATGGCTAATTGTCTTGGGAATGGGCTGCCAGGTCCTTTTCTCTAGTCTGTCTTAGCCTGGAAGCTCAGCTGAAACCTATCCACCATGGGTGGCCCTGCTGGTATCTGAAATACAGGTAGCATAGTTTTCAGCATCAGAGCAATATGCAAGCCTCCACAACACGAAAAGCTGACAGACACGTGGAGGGAGGGAGGTATTAAGCATTGTTAAAAGCAATGTTAAACACTGTTAAAGTCAATATTGATGTTATTTTTTTTTTTTCCTGTAAGCACTCCTTCCAATGTTTATTCTCCTGTAAATAACTACAGAGGTTGAGGGGATGGGGTTATATCTAACTCCCTAACTGGCACCTATGAAATTCTCCCTTGTTATACCAACTGCATTGAGTAAAGAACTCTCAGTCAAGCTGCCAGTGGAACCACCCTTAGATCATCGTGGGTGGTTTTGAACACTTCATAGATGCCTTGAGGGAGCCACGTGACAATTGCTGCTGCTGCACAACTCCAGCTCCTGAAGGTGCAGTTCTAGCCATGGTTGTTTCAAACAGTTTGTAGTTTACACTTTTTGCTTTCAGAAGGTTCAGTTACCTCTAGATGAACCTGTGACCAACCCAGGCCAGAGCAGGAGCACTTCCCCTGGTGGCCTAGCAGAGGACCTGCTGTGATTAGTGCAAAAGGGACTGCCATGATTGGGCAAAAGGGACTATGCAGTGATCGGTATAAACACAAACCTTTATTTGAATGACAGGATCACTCTGATTAGTGCAAGCACACCCTTTCTGGCAATATAAGAAGGCTGTTCAGCTCATTCCCATGTGAGCTGGGAGACCCCCTCTTGTGTTTCCTCCTCTGATGTTGCAACACTTGGTCAAATAATAGGCTTCTCTTGAGTGATCTTCCTGCCTACCTTTAGTAGTGGGCCTGAGCTGGTAACATGAAGAAAGAAGCAAAAACAGTGGTAAAAAGACAGAGCAGTGACGGTAATGGTGAGGATGGTGGAGCAGTGACAGAACAGCTGATATGTGGGGGGGCAGCCGGCTGTCTTGAGGCCGCAGGAAGAAGCAGAGTATGTCCTTGTCCCCCCATGGCCTTAATCAGGCCACCAGGGGCCAAAAGCTGCTCCTGTCAGAGCTGGCTGGCAAGAAGTGGAGTGGGGCTCTGTGCCCCTCACATTTCCCATAGCACCTGCGGCAGCAACAACCAGGAGACTCTGGCAGTGGGGGAGGGGCTGATAGAACTGCAACCTAAAAGTGGCAGACTCTACTAATTGGCCCACATAAAAGTAGCAAAGCTTCCAGGTGCAGTGGCTTATGCTTGTAATTCCAGCAATTTGGGAGGCAGAGGCTGGAGGATCTCAGGTTTGAGGCCAGAGGCAGCTTGCATATCTTGGCGAGACCCTGTCTCAAGACAAAAAATAAAAAAGGAGCTGGGGGTGCAGCTCAATGATAGTGCATTTGCAAAAATTATGCACAAGGTCCTGAGTTCAGTTCCCCAGTACCACAGGGGAAAACAAAGGCAGCAAAGCCCTGACAGCAGTAATTGACAGCTGCAGAAAGAGGCAATGGTTAGTAGCAAAAACAGCAGCAACAGCAGAAAGGCAGAAATAGCTATCTCCCAACTAACAGCAATGCTAACAGCAGCCACAGTACTAAGAGGCAGCCAAATAGTTCCAGAACAGGTGAACAAGTCAGGAAGAATAGGAATAGTGGAAGTAAAAAGAAGGCGAGAAGTAGTGGAGAACTGAGGCTGAAGAAGAACAGAAGGCTGTAAAGCACCAGAAAGAGAAGCTATAGGCCCTAGTAGCTATAAGAGTTCCAGAGAGCTGTCAAGTCTTTAGGGCCAATGGTCTCAGACACCTTGGGCCTGGGACCTGTGCTACTGGCTGCTGTCAGGACTAAAGATCCTGATGCTTATGCCCACTTAGAAGATGCAACGCCAACTGCTGCTGAAGGCTGAGGATTCCCAACTCCTCAACCTACACAGGAGCTATAACACTTACAGACCACGGGCTCCTGATCCCCTTGGCCTACATAAGAGCTCTAACACTAGAGAGTGCCACTTGGTGTTGCCACTCCAATCAGCCTGCTGCCATTGCCTACAGCTACCTAAGACAGCATTTGAAGGAGTTCTTCTTGGAGACCCATGATTTCTATCCAGGTAGAGCAGAAGGACCTAGCAAGCTGAATGGTGACAATTTGTTTTCAAATCCAATTGCTATGCCATCCCTGGTTGCACAAAGAGCAAACAAGTGTGCGTGTGTGTGTGTGTGTGTGTGTGAAAGCTTTTTGCAAAGTGTAAGGAATTAGAGAAATGCAAGGAATTATCATTGGTATGTTATACATGAGATATTGAATGTGCTCATCTTTCATTCTTCCTACCCCTGTGGGTATGTGAGCCCAACCCTCTTCCATATCTTCTTTGGATAAATGGTCAACAGAGGGGCCACATTTGATATAAAACTATAAAGCTGTGGACAATAGTTTTCAGGAGCTAAAAATATTTTTTTAAAACTCTACATTTTCTACACTTACCACTTTTTTATAGAAAAAAATGCTGTGTCAACTCATGTGAAATTCTAGTGTATTGGTTACCAGTTGTATGCAGTTATTTGACAAAGGCCCTCAGAAGGTCAGGTGAGGATATTAGCAATGCAGGGACTAACTGTTTTCATTAGTCTCTTGTTGGTTTTATCAAGGTGATACAGTAGGAGAAAGAAACACTGTCAAAGAAAAATAATCATAAGAAGCAAGGTAGCTCACAATCTGTGAAGTCCTACTACAGCATACTTCCTAAGTATTGGTAGGAGACATGGAATTCCTCTAAAGCTCAAAATACTTTTTAGGGAGGAAAAGAGAAAATAAATATGTTTAGCTCTATAAGAGCCTTTGCTGATGAAAATAATCACAATAATTAGTCATTGCATTGAAAATGCATTGTGGAGAGTTGTTCAGCTGGAACAATTACTATTCTCCACCCCACTGCCCTTTAAGAAGCTTCATCTCATAGTTACATTTCACACTCGTCCCCCACACTATCACCTCCACTACTTTCAAGGGATCAGCTGTGATGCATAGTTCTATGCTAAGTTTATAAATATACACAGATGTGATCACAGTGAAGTCTTTAGATTCACATCCAAATGCTACAGCTAACTAAAATAGCAGTGGGTTTCTATTACATTCTCTTTAATGAGGGTGATGTGTTTTTGTTTCTTTATTTTTGTGTGATTTGTACGTAGCTTCTCTAAGAAGTGATGATGTGAAGAAGGCTCCTCCAGGCACTGGGTACAGATTTGTTCATTTGAATGCCTGGAAAGCCAGTGACTTCCAGACTGTAGTAGGAATTGGGATGTGAGGATAGAATGCTGTCTCCTCACCTTTGTGTCCTCCAGATCTCACCTAACCTAGTCCCCAAGTCAACCTGAGTGATCTGAAGGGGAAGAAGACTAATCGGTAGTCCATGCTTCTCAGACTGACAGGTCACTAAAGGAATAGCAGCAAAATCAAGGATGATAACAGCTATGTTAATAAGTTGAGTTTCAATATTGAAATGAAATTACCCTTATATTGAGATTATTAAGATGTAGGGCCACACTTAGGAATGGGACAGTTATGAACTTCCAAAAAAGAACTTCAGAAGAAAACATTACTCTTGGAAAATGCCACTTGAGTTCCATGTTCATTTCTCATTAGTTATGGGATGTTATTATTTTTGTGTATGTGATGAAAAATATTTTTTCTCCCCCTTGTTAAGTCCTAAAGCATTAGTCAACACTTCTTCCATCACAGAGCTATTGTTGTTGTTGTTGTTAGGTGCCATCGAGTCGGTATCCGACTCATAGCAACCCTCATAGGGTTTTCAATGGTTACAGAGCTATTAGGAAATATCTAAAGTTTACAGTGGAATGACTTAGAAAGTAATTTCCTAATATGCTAACTTCAAAGGAATTCTGAAATCTCAAAATGTAAAACCCAGCCCAATGTTAATCCATCAAAGCACCACTTGGTGGCCGGTTCTGCATTTGTTTGGATAGGCTTTTAATAAGCAGTCACACCATTGAAGGTGGCATTCAAAGAAACACATTTCCCTGTGCTCTTGCTCTAATTTTTCCCTCTATGAAGCTGTCATGTTTTTTGTGACACTGAGAGTCCAGTGAACCTTCTGTTTTCATCTACACCTGCCAGCATATGCTGTAGTTACTTACCTGCTCCCTTACGATCACAGCACAGAGACACAGATCTTTTCTTCAGGCCAACGAGGACCCTGGCCCCAGAGATGATGTGAGCACATAGATGATGTCTCTCCTACCTATTACTTCCCCTTCCTCTTCAAGAGAAGAAAGAATAGTAGAACAGGCAGTAAAACAAAAGAGCTTTACAAATCCCACTTTTCACACATAGGCAGCTGGGATGGGAACCACTGTTATGCCAGCTTCAAAGGAAGTACACCTCTTACCTCGCTGAAAACACACTCATAATGGCATCATTGCTATGGCTTTTCTATGGCCATGCTGAATCTGAGCCACATATGCTTCAAGGGTACATATGCACAGGTGAGGATGTAGGTGTTGATGCAGGCGGCGGGGGATGAGTATGTTAGAAAGATTCTCTCCTATCCCGTATGCAAGAACATTTCTTTAACAACTCAGTTCTCATACATACATAAAATCTAACTAGAAAATATCATCCATTAAATTGCTCAAGGTCCTTTGTGCAAAAATCTCTGTGACAAATTATTTTCAGAGTTCAGTGTCAGGAAAAATTTGTCTTTCCTGAATAATTGGCCTGTTTTCTTCTACTGGGAAAAAAAAAAGTTATGTAACTCATCCTATTTTCCTCCTTGCCTTTGTTACTAGGAAGCTAAATTTTGAGTGTAAATACTATAGCTTTCATCTTCCTTGTTTTTGCTAACATATAATTTTCACCTCTCCCCTCCCTTCTTTTACCTCTACTAAATTTAAACGACTTGACCTCAATCTTATTCAAAATCAAAATTTGCCAAGTTTATAACAAATTAAGAATAACAATAAGCATTCACATGAAATGTTCTATAACATTTAAACAGTGGAATTCACAGTGCAGACTTCTTACCTTTTTCAAATTCCATTCTCCTTTCTGCCTCTCACTCCTGAGCTCTTTTTCTAAACTACAACAGGTCAGAAGAGAAAACTTTGCCTGCATTGAGACACAGGTTCCAGAAGGATTCCTTTGAAGGAAATTCTGAGCCCCACTTGATGATAAAGGGATGTTTGTTCTTTAGCCTTCTTTGTCTCTTTAATTTGCTGGATAAAAAGCACATTTCCCTCATTAAAACTTGTATTTTCTCACTAATAACCACATTACAGATCATTTTTCTACATTTGAAGTTGGACTCCTTAAAATTGGGCACCTGGGGGCTATCATGTTTCATGACAGTAAATCTTTGATTATCTGGGACTTTCTGGATTTCAAATATTCTGATTCTTTCCCACAGAAAATTTGTCCCAGAAATTTCAGTAATTTAGTAACCCCAATACATCTCACAAAATGCCATATACTTGGTCAGAGAACAAAAGGTTCTGGTCAAGCTCTATACCTTTATTTGGTGCTTAGAAAATGTGGCCACCAGAACCTCAACTTTTTGTAGGGACGTAAGAGGGGTTGTGGAGAATGCAAAAGGTTGTAAGAAAATAGCTGTGACCTGCTCCCAAGTGTCCTATATTAATAGTGGAATCTTGGTGTTCATAATTATTGACTCCTAATATTTTCTTACCAAGACTATTACTGGGAATAACCACATTCTTCCTCTAAGGAAGTCTGGCATCCCACACAAAGCAAGGCATTTTATAATAATAACCCTGTCTGTGCCACCCATTTTTAATCTATCCATTCACAGTCATGATCTTAAAGTAATTTGGTCCTTTCCTAATCAATCCATTCACAATCGTGAACTTTTTTTAATAGTATGATTTTTAACAGTTTTGTTGAGATATAATTCATATACCATACAGTTAACTCATTTAAAGTACATTAATTATCCAGGAGCAGTGGCATACACCTGTAATCCCAGTGACTAGAGAGGTGGATGCAGGAATATCGCAGGCTCGAGACTGAAGACACCCTGTATAACTTAGTGAGACCCTATCTCAACTTAGAAAATATTTTTTAAAAAGGGACTAGGGGTTCAGCTCAGTGGCATCACCCTTACAATGCATGTGTAAGGTCCTGAGTTCAGCCATCTAGTACCACACAAACACACACACAGATTTGTGATTTAATGATTTAATGTGTTAATGTATTCATGGAGTTATGGAACTACTGCAACGATTTTATTTATTTATTTATTTATTTTCCCAGTAATCTTATTTTATTAGTAATTTTGAGTGTTCAACTTCATGGAACTCATTATGATATTTCTGTACATGCATTTCATTGTGCATTGCTCAAGTTCAGCTCCTTAATTCTCTCTTGTCTCATTCCCTTATCCCCTCCCTTCCCACCAATGGTCCCCCTTCTGCTTGAATGACTTGTGTGTGTGTGTGTCTATCTATCTATCTATCTATCTATCTATCTATCTATCTATCTATCTATCATCTATCTATCTATATTCTGATTTTGCCATAAGGGCAAAATATGAGATATTTCCTTTCCTTTCTCCCATTACCCTTTCTTCTTGCCCCCTCGCCTTTTCTTTTAGTCCATTACCTTTCCCTACATAGGTCTCTTCTACTTTCATGATCTATATTTTTTTTAATATTAAATGTATATTGAAGTCTAACATCCACATATGAGAGAAAACGTGATGTCTATCTTTCTGGGCCTGACTTATTTCACTTACAATAATCTCTAATTCCATCCATTTTCCAGAAAATGCCATAATTTCATCCTTTATGACTGAATAAAACTCCATGGTGTGTATATATCACACCTCTGTTGATAGTCACCTAGGTTGATTTCATATCTTGGCTATTGTGAATAATGTCACAATAAACACGGATGAGGGCTGGGATTTAGCTCAGTTGGTAGAGCGCTGCACTGCAGTCTCTGAGGTCCCGAGTTCAATTCCCAGCACTCCCAAAATGGGAGAAGGACCTGGCAATCCACTCCCAAGGCAATCCCGAAAGAGTCAGCCATTGAAAACCCTATGAGGGTTGCTATGAGTCAGATACTGACTTGATGGCACCTAACAACAACAACAAAACATGAATGAGGAGTTATCTCAGTGGTATATTGACTTATATTCCTTTGGGTATAAACCCAGGCTGGGTCATATGGTAGCTCTGTTTTTAATGTTTTGAGGAACTTCTATACTGATTTCCATAATGGCTGCATCAATCTGCATTCCCATCAGCAGTGTAGTAAGGTTCCCTTCTCCCCACACCTACACCAAGACTTTTTGTTGTTTGTTTTGTTGATACAAGCCGTCTTGACTGGAGTGACAAGTATCTCAGAGTAGTTTTGATTTGCACTTCCCTGACGGCTAAGGATGCTGAACATTTTTTCATATGATTGTTGGCCATTTGTATTTCTTCTTTTGAGAAGGTTCTGTTCAGTTCGTTTGCCCATTTTTTGATTGGATAATTTGCTTTTCATAATCATGATCCTAAAATAAATTTGGCATATATATATGTTGTTGTTGTTGTTGTTGTTAGGTGCCGTCGAGTCGGTATCTGACTCATAGTGACTCTGTACAACAGGGGAAACAGTATTGTCAGTGCTTCTCTGCTGTTCATAGGGTTTTCAATGGCAGATTGATTTTTGGGAGGGGGTTGCCAGGTCCTTCTCCCAAGCCTACAGCTTCTGGTGTTCCCAGGTGGTCTCCCATCCAGGTACTAACCAGGCCTGACCCTGCTTAGCTTCCGAGATCTGACGGAATCAGTTGCCACAGGGCTACAGCTGCGGGCTATACATATATATATATATATATATATATATATATATATATGCACATATATATAGTTGTTGTTAGGTGCTGTTGAGTCGTGTCCTACTCATAGCGACCCTCATAGGGTTTTCAATGGCAGATTTTTTCTGGATTGCCTTGGGAGTGGGTTGCCGCGTCCTTCTCCCATTTTTGCAGTGCTGGGAATCGAACTTGGGACCTCAGAGACTACAGAGCAGTGCTCTACCAACCAAGCTAAATCCCAGCCCATACATATATATATGTGTGGGTGTGGGTGTGGGTGTGTATATATATATATATATATATATATATATATATATATATATATATATATAGTGGAAAAATAAAAGCTCAGAGGTGCCCAGTGTCCTGTTCGAGGTTGTTGGTAAAGTTTTACAATTTTCTCACCAGTGTTATGTCTCTGGGTGTCATTTAAGGGCAGGGTGTCATTTGTATTATCGCATGCTATGCAGCCTACAATGCTTAGAGTAATCGGTCTTAACTGATTCAGAAGCACTGAGTAAACATGGGTGTGCATAATAAATGAACAAGCACATACCAAATAGCTTTTAGCCCACATATATTTGAAGAAGGGTACTGTAGGAAGAATTTTAAAAGCTAGGCTCCAGAAGTAAGAGTTTTATGCCACAGTCTTATTAGTATTCTACAAAACTAAAATTGATTAAGTCTCTATATCACTAAAAATCCAGGGGAAGCTAATAATTTTGCAATTGTTGGTACTGCCCAAATGATGGGTCCAGGCCATTCCCAAAGCAAACAGTGGACCTTGTTTCAGGATTTCCAAATAATCATTAATGTATCTGTACAAAGAACACAAAGTAAAGAGGAGAGAGATTGCCCAGTAGATACAATCATATTAATAGTTATAGGAAATAAAAACCTTCCTGAGGAACAAGCTTTGGGATTTTGTTTTTATTTGTATTGTCTGACTGAATAATTGTTTCTAAGTTACGTGTGTGTGTGCATGCATGTGCTCAGGCATGTGTGCTTTTAAAATCATCTCTTAAGCCACTTTTTTGTGTGTATATCTATATACAAATGACTTAAAGAATTTCAGTGGTAGGAAATCTAAGCCCCTGGATGTGGTAGCACATACCTATAATCTCAGCCCTCAAGAGATAGAGGCAGGAGACAAGTTCAAGGCCAGCCTAGGTTACATAGTAACAACCTGTCTCAAGAAAAAAAAAAAAAGCAAAACAAATAAATAAAAACCTATTCCTCATCCCTGGTCCTGATGATGCCATTTTTTTCAAAATAGCAGTCCATCTAATGTTTTCATTAGTAGAGGCAAAGAGAAAAGAAAGGTCCACTTTTTGGAAAGCACTAATGTTGGCACTGGCTGACCATAACTATGGATGAAATGGACTGCCCACTTCATGCTCCCTTTCCTCTGTTCTCTCCCATCTGAAAGTTACCTGATTGTTAAGAAGCCCGCACACACCCCATGAAGAATTTCTGCTATTGCTTGGCCCTGTTGTGCTTCAGCCCTCTTGTGAGAAAATAAGGATTATTTGCATTTCAAATTCCAGTGGTTTGCATGGTAGAAAGGAAGCTCTGGCTGCCTTTTGTTGGATAATTAAGAGTGGTTTGTATCTTGTACGAGCATTCTTCTCATTCAGCAAGAGAAATGTAATTGGTTGTTGAGGCATGGAATTCCGTCAGTTCTCCAAATGTAAGACCCACATTCCTCTCCAGAAGAAACCAGGAGTGGGAACAGCTTCTCTGGGATGGTGAGTTACTTACTCCCATTACCTCTTGCCTAAGTGTGTTAATAGGAGCAAGATTTTCTTCTGCAGACTGCAAACATGTGCTCCTAATTCCATATATCATTTCTTAAAATGAAGAAGACTTTATTAAATAACTACTAGGATGGCTACCTTATGAGTACTGCCAATGCTGTAGACTTTTTCTCTATAAGAAAATATTAATTAGTAATACACCTGAAACCTTGGAACAAATTTTTTTCTTCATGAAGGAAGAATGACCACTACACCTGACTCCCAAAGAAGAGTATATTTTAGGGAATCTGCTGAATGTTTATAATTAGGCAATAGAAAAACATATTTGAGAAGTAGAACATAAGCTTCACACCCAGGAGCATTTATTAATAGGACAAAGACAACATAAAAAGGTCAGTGAATAATTACATACAGAATCACAGAAACTCTGGAAAGGTAGAAGAACCTGAGAAATCCTCTAGATCAGAGGTCAGCACAACTTTTTGTAAAGGGTCAGACAGTAAATATTTTAGTTTGCAGACCATATAATCTTTGATGCAAATATTCAATTCTGCTGTAGTACTGCAAAAGCAGCCATAGTAATTGTATCCCAATAAAACTTTATTTATAAAAACTAGCAGTGGGCTAGATTTGGCCTGTGTGCCAATACCAGTTGCCCATGTGCTAGACCAAACCCCTCCCAATGCAGACCCCCCCCCTTTTTTTTTTGCGGTACTGGGGGTTGAACCTAGGGCCTCACACCTGCATGCTTTGCGAGTGCTGGGCCACTGAGCTGCGCCCGCAGCCCATTTTTTTACTTTTTCAGACAGGGACTTGCTAAATTACGCAGACTGCCTCTGGTCTCGAACTTGCGATCCTTCCGCCTCTACCTCCCGAGCTGCTGGGATCATAGGCGTGCGCCACCTCGCCTGGGTCAGACCCCACTTTTGTAGCACCCTTTCTACATTTGGACAACTATAATAGCTAGAAGCTTCTCTTCGATGCAGCACTTAATGATACCACCACCACCTCCAACCTGGACCATGGCAGTAGCCTCCTAACTGGTCTCCTTTGTTCTGCCTTGCTTTTCCTACAATCCATTTTCCACATAGCAGCCCCTTGAATAATCTTTATAAAATGTAAGCCAAATCATGTGTTTCTCCAGTTCAAAGTCCTCTGGTGGTTTCCCATAACATTTAGAATAAAGCAAAATGCTTCACCTTGGTCTCTAAGGCACTAAGACTTGGTTCATGACGGTTTCTCCAACCTCTTTTCCTCCTACTTGCTGCTCTCTGGCCACACTAGTTTCTTGGTGTTTTCCAGACATATTATGTGCATTCCCACTCCTGGGCCTTTGTACCGCTTTTCATGTCTGCTTGGGATTTCTTTCCCCAGACATCTGCAGGGGTTGGTCCCTCCATTTAGGTCTATGCTCAAACATCACCATCTCAGAGAAGCCCTCTCATACTGCTTTATCTGTTGTGCTCCTTGCTTTATTTTTTTACTCTAACTTCATCTCATATCATCTAACACTGGCATTATGTGTGTAATTCTTTTTACCATTTGCTCCTCAAATGGATTCCACTTTTATATATGTAGAAATTTATGTGCCTTGTTCTCTTTGTTGTTTTGGTTTGGTTTTTGAGATAGAGTCTTTCTATGAAGCCCAGGCTAGCCTTGAACTTGTTGTATTTGTCCTGCCTCAGCCTCCCAAGTATGGGATTACAGACATGCACCTCCACTCCCAGGTCCATTTCTGTTGCCAACAGCAATCACTAGCATATATCAGATTCCTGATATTTGTTTGATGCATGACGAATGTGACTTTGTTCTCGTAACCTTTCAAGATTGATGTGCTCAGTCTTCGTATGACAATTTTTCTGTATATGCAGCTCAACATTGTCCTTAAATCTCCTAAGTATCTAGGGATATGGAGATTTCACACCTGTGACATTTTGCGTTATTCCATTAGACTCAATGACTGCCCATACTCCTTAAGTTTTGACCTTGTCTCCACTTGCCTGTCAGATTACATCTGCCCCTGGGCACTCTGAGGACCTAATAGGTCTACTTTAGCTTTGAGGATCTTTATTCCCTGGGGTTTGCTCAGGCACTTAGGAAAAGGCCACACCTTGTATATGGACATTAGTTATTCCTTTTAGCTTTCTACCATCCTAACCCTCCTTCTGTTTGAGGAATCCCCACTTTGTGAGATGGAGGCCTCTATTCAGCACAGAATCTGAAATTTCCATATACTCACCTTCCCAGCCACTTTCACAGCAACAGCGCAGTCACATGATCTAGGCTTCACCAACCAGATGCAATAGCCCTCAGCTCTGTAGCAGAAACCAGTGAGGTTAGGAAGAAGCAACTTCCCAAAAATTCATTCTGGTGATGCTCTGACAATGGCAGCCATGAAATTCTGTTTCAGAAGCAGCAAAGCAGAGGTTTTAGTGCACCCAACTCTTACCTCTGATTTACCGGAGGAGTTTTTGTATATCATGCTTATTTTCTTTGTACTAGGATATTAGCTCTATCAGGACAGTGACCTTGGTTTTGTTCAGTTGTGTGTCCTAACCACCTTAGAGTACATAATGTTTGTTGTTGTTGTTAGGTGCCGTCGAGTTGAGTCCGACTCATAGCGACCTTATGTACAGCAGATGGAAACACTTGCTGATTCTGTGCCAGGCAAATGATCTTATTTATGTTTAAGCCCATTGTTGCAGACATTGTGTCAATCCATCTGGTGGAGGGTTTTCCTCTTTTGCATTGACCTGCCACTCTCCCAAACATGATGTCCTTCTCCAGGGATTGATCTCTCCTGACTACATGTCCAAAATACGTAAGATGCAGTCTGGCCATTCTTGCTTCCAAGGAGCACTCTGGTTGCACTTCTTCTAGGACAGATTTGTTGGTTCTTTTGGCAGTCCATGGTATATTCAATAAACGTCGTCAGCACCACAATTCAAAAGCATCAATTCTTTTTCTGTCTCTCTTGTTCAATGTCCAGCTTTCACAACCATATGATGCCACTGAAACTACCATGGCATGAGTCAAACGCACCTTCATCTTCAATATGAGATCTTTGCTTTTCAATACTCTAAAGAGATCTTTTGCCACTAGCTTTTTTGCTCTAGCTTTTCCTCGAGCAATGAGTCTTTTGATATCTTGACTGCTGCCTCCACGGGTATTGATTATAGAGCCAAGCAAAGCAAAATCTTGGACAACCTCAATCTTTTCTCCATTTATTGTGAAGTTGTGTGCTGACCCAGTCGTAAGGATTTTTGTTTTGTTGATGTTTAGTCGTAACCCATATTGAAGGCTATGATCTTTGATCTTCATCAGTAAATATTTTAAATCCTCTTCACTTTCAGCAAGCAGAGTTGTGTCATCTGCATAATGCAGGTTGTTAATGAGTCTTCCTCCAATCTTGATGCCACGTTCTTCCTCATAAAGTCCAGCTTCTTGGATTATTTGCTCAGCGTATAAATTGAAGAGATAGGGTGAAAGTATACAGCCCTGATGCACACCTTTCTCAACTTTAAACCACTCAGTGTTTCCTTGTTCTATTCGAACAACTGCCTCCTGGTTCACGTACAGATTTATCATGAGCACAATTAGGTGTTCTGGTATTCCCATTTTCCTAAGTGTTATTCATAATTTGTTATGATCCACACAATCAAATGCCTCTGCATAGTCAATAAAACATAGATAGACACCTTCTGATATTCTCTGCTTTCAGCTAATATCCACCTGACATCAGCAATGATGTCCCTAGTTCCCCGCCCTCTTCTGAATCCCGCTTGATTTTCTGGTAATTCCCTGTCTATATACTGCTGCAGTCGCTTCTGAATGATCCTTAGTAGAATTTTGCTTGTGTGCAATATTAATGATGTTGTCTGATAGTTTGCACATTCAGTTGGATCCCCTTTTTTGGGAATAGGCACAAATATGGATCTCTTCCAGTCAGTTGGCCAAGTAGCTGTTTTCCAAACCTCTTGGCACAAACATGTTAACACCTCCAGTGCTGCATCTGTTTGTTGAAACATCTCTATTGGTATCCCATCAATTCCTGGAGCCTTCTGTTTCAACAGTTCTTTCAAGGCAGCTTCCACTTCGTCCTTCAGCACCATTGGTTCCTCTTCATATGTAACCTCTTGGAATGGTTGGTCATCTATCAATTCTTTCTTGTATAAGGACTCTGTGTATTCTTCCCATCTTCTTTTGATGTTTCCTGCATCATTTAATATTTTTCCTGTAGAATCTTTCACTACTGCCACTCGAGGCTTGAATTTTTTCTTCACTTCCTTAAGCTTGAGAAACACAGAGCGTGTTCTTCCCTTTTGGTTTTCTGCCTCCAGCTCCTTGCACATGTCATTATAATATTTGTTTTTGT